>KN887329.1:25068-36773 GCA_000934455.1 Apostichopus parvimensis | reverse complement strand
TTTGTCAAAGGATTGACTATGAATCCATAAAATACCAATGCCAAGGTGAAGAAAATTGACAAATTAATTAAACTGTGTCTCTCAAAACAGCTGGTTTTTCACAACCGTCAAACACAGTCTGTCACGATGTGTCAAGCCTGTCGGGAAAGGAAGGAAACACGTCACCATATCCTTCTATTTTTTTAGGTCTTTTTTTTCTTCTTCAAAACTTGAACCTATCTCTCTCTCTCCAACTTTATCAATATATGCCACTTTAATTGAAAATCCTCCCTCGCATACATATTACATCAGTAGATCTTAATTGGTCGACCCCTGCTCAGTAATATATAGACAAAATACATGAACAACCTCTGGGCCAGCAAACAAATGAATAATGATGAGCTTTTGTTCCCGAACTTTACTTTAAAACCAATTTGGAACCTCTATGTCTGCAATTATATCTCTGATTTTTCTGTAGGGTATGTTTAGAGGCATACTGACTCTTCTCATATCCACATTTGTGTCAACAAAGCTCAATTATGCATTATACACTCGGTAAGCCTTATTAAAAAAGAGGGATAATAATATTTGGATATACGGCTTCATCAATTTCATCGCATTGCGATGATGAATAGGATTGTGGAAAGACTTCAAAACTCAGTGATTGGATAGGGAAGTTTATGCAAGAAAGCCTAAAGGCATGTTTCACTTTAAAGGATCATGAAAATAGAAAAAAAATATATAAAAAAAAGAAAAAAGAAAAAAAAAATTGTGAAATGCATGGATCTTGGTTTCGCAAAAGAGATCTGATATTACATATATCTAGCAGTTGACTTTTGACAAGGAGATTGTCAGTTTAAAGCATAGTGACTAGATAATGCATAGGGCTATTCCAGGTGCAGATGGTGTAAAACGTACATTATAAGGATCATTATTCCACATGGTCAGTGGAAAACGACAGTTTGATATCTTGTCCATAACCCGAGATATGGTCGATTGAGTGCAGTTTATTTTGACGGGCTGAACTGGCCATTACTACAGGAAGTGGAACTGTGATGTCATCTGGGCGATTAATGCTCTTCAAGGCTTTATGTCGGCTATTATAATAACCTGGTTAATTTTATGCTTGAAATTTGACACATTTTGCAATGTTTGCTTAAATGTTAGTTGTCCTAATGTTCTCTGTAGTTAGAATTTCAACAAATTGCAACTTTTTTTTCTCTTTTTTTGTTGTTGTAAAAGTAAGTTTTATGAGATTTTGTCATGCCAGGTACATGACCGAGTGCCACATTATACATTAAAAAAAAAAAAATTATTCTATCTTGGAAATCGTCGGTATACGTTATCTTTGTGGAAAAAGATCTCACATTTCAGACCACAACTTTTGGATTGATTTATTATATATAGAATCCATAAACAAGAGCGTAAAAATATTTTACGTGGAAAATTACTTTTTTTTTCCCCACAGAAGAAGATGATGATGCCAATTATAGACGTTCCCTTGGTAACCTAGATGTCCCTGCCTCTTGGCGGCTGCAGTATTGTGTCATTCTCTTCGCACAGCGGCGTTTGCTTCATTTCAAAGATAAGCAGGTAATTTTTGTTTTCCAATCACTACGCCATGCACCAAATGTGCAATTGTCTTAGAATGCCGATACATAATGTGTATATATAGAGCTTAGCCAGATTCACATTAATCATGGATTCAAGGTTTTGGGATTTTCGACATTTCTCGCCTCAATTTTGACACATTAACACAGTTATTGAGATACTGTGAGATACTGTAATTCAATTAAAATGCCAACAAAGTAGGTTGAAAAAGTATCATTACGTATACGGGCAATGATTGCCTCATAGCTAATGGTTTTTCTTTCTTTTTTTATTTTATATGAGAATATTTTATATGAGTATATTTTATATGAGACAGAAAGGGGGGTGGGGTGTGTGTGGGTGGGTGGGTGGGTGGGAAGTAAGTGGGTAGAGACAAGTTTAGGTATAATATTGGCAGCCTTACTTGTCGTTGCATGCTAATGAGATTATAGTGTCATAAGTTGTATCCTGTCTGAGATAGTTTAGTACGGTTTGTGTTTACCCGTTCAGAATACTTCCCACTCACAGAAAGCTGGAAGGAAAAGCAAAAATTTTAAAAGTTAATCATGACTCATAGGAAAGGTTGTTCACACACTCAAGCTTCAAGCATTCCCAATGGCTGAATATAAGTCAGTTTTCATCAAATTTTTCATTATTTGTAATTTTATTTATTTTTTTTTGAGAATGAGGGGTATTAAAGGAACTTTACTGGAGGGAACTTGGTTCACTTCTGGCATATTAAAGAATGGAGTCAATATTTTTTTAGTTTTTGTTGAAGGGTTTTTGAAAATTACCCGAAAAATAGTTCTTGGGTCATTACCTTTTGAAATATATAATTTATGTTTCCTAGCGCAGCTTTTGGAATTTGGTTGGCAATTTTTACGAATACAGAGCATAACTGAATGTAAGATGGCGGCTGGTTAGACTATATATGAGAAACAAATGAGCTATCAGTTATTGATTCTGTTTGGTTCTCAACATTCTGATATCCAGACACTTTTGACATTAGCTTTAATCCCATGCAAAACACAGATGTTTGTACATGAAACTTTCAAAATTTTAGACATTTATTTCATCATTTGAAATCATCCTTGAAACCTTCTTTGTTACAAGTAGTTATTATTGGACAGCATCATATAAACATACCAACTCGCCACATTGCTTTGAAATGTTGCAAGGCACCATGTCCAAAAGCAAGACTGCAGTAGCTGCAAATTCCCCTGCAGCTAGGCTGCTAAACGCTATCAAACAGTAGACCAGCAGACTGAGCATAGTGCGCATTCTGTGAAACTGCATTGCAAAACTTATATGCTATGCAGCCTGGCTGCATAATACTGCAGCTCCCTCAGCTGATTTGGCACAGTGCCCATTAGCATGAGATTATGAGTCTTTGAACATGTTCAGCTTTGCTGATGATATTAGCACCTCTTTTCATGATTCTCGTGATATTTATGACAAGCAAACAAACTAATTACTCCAAAAGAAGACAGTACCTTGTTGATGATACATTATAATCGTCTGCCAGGCAGGACAGTTTCAGGTTAAAGCAATGGTAAGGTCGTGTAGCATGCACCCCTAGTTTTTGGGTAGATTAGGAATAGTTAGGCCAGTGAAAAAACATTGCACTTAATTCTCCTGACCATGAATGGCTTCAATTTTTGCTGCTTCTAAGAGCTATCTATATTGGATGCACTCTTTGGCGTTAATATACTGCAAATTTGATGCCTTGTTTTTTTGTTCGGTGTCTAGCCTGTATTAATGAGTTTTTCTTGTTGTGTTGTACTTGTAGCTGTAATAGAAGGCAATGTGTGAGCCACAGCTCTCTGTAGCCGACATATTATACCAAAGTTATAATTGAGTCAGCGTGTCAGTGTAACTTAGATATGCTTCAGTAGACCAAGTGCATTATCGAAGAGGGCGGTATTCAAAAGTCCCTGTAAGAAATCGAGATTTGTGACTGAAATATTTGAATGTTAGTGATGTGGGGCTCCCTGTAAGTGTTCTTTGTATTCTAAGTATTTAAATGTAAGTAAATGAACAAGGGAAAAGTGACTGGCAAATCATAAACAATAATGGAGGAAGAGCAAAGACAATTTATGACCAGAACAAGATTTGAACCAGTGACCTCTGGGTTAATTTTGCTGCTTGTCACTGATTCAAATCGGTTCAAATTCCGTCCTCTAGAGACACTAATTTCTCTGCTTTTTTCCATACTTTAAATGAAAAATTAGACAACACAATATCTTCATCCCAGGCCCACTCCATATGTTTTGGCCTCGCTGATGGTGGACCAGGGGCTGTAGCCGCCTATCCCCATCTCCCCCCCCCCCCCCCCCCCCCTCATCAGGCCTCAGTTTCTGGTTAAACATAACAACGTAACCAAAATTCACAAACGAAGATTAAATGTACATGAATAATTCACACCTGTCACAATTATTTTCAGTTGAGTGTGTACATGTGCAGTCTCGACACTAATTTGTCATCAAGTTCTCTTTAACGTATACTCAAAAATTTTGTGTCTGATAGAGTATGACAAAACTCTCTCAATCAAAAAGGCTCGTCTCGCTGCTTTGCTACAGTTTCTTCATCCCTTCAGTTTCTGACATTCGGTCAAAAAAGTTAAGAAAACCAAGTGATTTGATGAAGTGTATCATTATTTTAGCTGGCAGTTCTTAAATGAAATACCACTACTCATACTAAAGCCCACATTTTTCAGGTTTCCTTTTCCTTCTAGGACATTGAGCTAAATTCTTTTACTATTCTCTGTGTAGTAAAATGTCATGTCAATTTCAATGTACTATATAGCACATTCGCCTGTTCAACAGACAATTACCTACCTGAATAAAGTGTAATTGATTTCAAGTGGGTTTGCATTGCTGTGGGTAATGTATTTGATGTTAAAAGAAATTGATTTTGAGAGCTTTAAACTGAAGTAACCTGGATATGTCATGACATTCTCTCCAATGCTAACTTGTTTCCTGTTGCTAGTCAGTTTTGCCTTTTGACTTTTACTTTTAGTTTCCTTACCAAAGGCAGCAGTTTCAATGTTCGGGGTTTAGATTGTCAATATTTTGACAAAAATTACTCTTGTTTCATACTGGGCATTTTTTTAAAACATTAATGAGATGTAACGATAAGTCTGCAGGGAAGGGGGGAGGTGGTTCCTCTGATAAAGATTTTTGGGGTAAGAAAATGCTGTGTTAGTGATAGTTATGCGCAGTTCATAGTGTTTCTAAATATGCTAGGTACAAAGTGGTCGATAAATCGGTCAATCTTTGCCAAGCTTTCAACATGAAAGTTTAAACTGCAAACCTCAAAAAAATTTCATTCACTGAGTGTAACATAAATGGAGGCAAGTTCTTCCATGAGTTAAGTGTGTTTAACAACTTTTGGCAAGATTTATGGTGCTTTAGTTTTGGGCTGTTTGATCTTTAAGGTTAAAAACAAGCAAAATTTCCTAGGAATAAGTGTTGCTGATTGTTTCCAATATCTAGGAGTAACATATGTAGCCAATAACTTCCATATGAGTTAAGTACATTGGACAAATTTCAGCAAGATTTATCATGATAAAAGTTTTACTCTGTTGATCTTTAAGTTAAAAAAAAATTGGATTAAATGCTGTTGTGTGTTTCAAGTTGGTTATTGTAAAATGTGTCCATTAATTAAAATGAGGGACAGTTACAACTGGAGGTGAAATTTAGAAGTTAGAGGAAAGAGGGGGTTGGGGGGGGGGGGGAATGGCCTTGATATCATCCAGATGGCAACCTCTCCTACCACCATGGAAATTGAGCTATTCAATTGGTTATCCTCTTCCATTTTCAAGGAATGATGCTGGGTAGATCAGTGGCTGAATTTGCATGTACAGACACGATTCTAAATTTTTGCCACTGCATGCAGAATGAGAGGATTTTTTTTCTCCATGTAAAATGACGTTCTTTATACTGTCTCATCCATCTTAATTTCCAGCATGCTGAAATGGTTCAAGAGAAATACCCGGGACCCGTTCTTAGACTAGACAGAGAGTTTCTGAACTTTCGTCCTGTCCTCAACATGGGGAGCAGTACCTTCTTCCACAAGGTAGGCCAGTCTTCCCCTCGTATGAGGAGAACACAGAGTGCCTTCAGGAGGAAACCACGAACAGCTGGTGAGTTTGACATCTATTTTTATTGCACTCTGACCAGTGCTACTCTCCTTGTACTACAAGTCTGGTGTGGTGGTAGGGCTTCTGATCTTGGAGGCATATAAGAATCTAAGATGTGGGTTTGCTCATTAATGTAAACACAGATACAGATATGCAAGATTCACTCCATCCACCTGCCCCACCCCTCCCAAGCCCCACCCCAACCCACTACTTCACCTGTCTCCAATGAACTTGTATGTACTTCCCATCTACCAAACGTACAATTTGGTAATATTTTAGCATAGCATCTCCTATGACCCTCACCAGGGTCATCCCCTATGACCCACCCCAGGGTCACCTCCCACTTCTTCTTCCTTTCCATATCTTCCATTTATTCCAGAAGGATGTCATTTTCCACAAAAATAAATTACTAAAACACTACTTTTAATAACAAGACCAAAATACATATATGTAACGTAACCTTTGAGGAATTCACAAAATACCTCGAGTATTGCTACATTTATTTCAGGTTCATATAAGTATAGTATATAGTTTTCAAGACTCACTGTTGGATGCACGATTGAGTGGTTTTAAGAAAGGAATTTACCTTTTACCAGATGTAACAATATGAACGGGGCAACCCAGCTAGGGCCCCAATTTAAGGTGTTTTCATAGCTTCCTTAAACATTATTTTTTGCACACAAAAAAAGGATCAAAAGTTGTGAAAAAATTGTGACTGCATCTCATAGATATAATATGTTCTTGTCAGCGTCGTCCCTGGAACGGAACATTTTAGACTTTCACCAGGCAGAACATCAATGTCACTCTTTAAAGTGTATCCTCAGAGCAGACTCATTTGAAATAGGATGCAGAGGAAGTGTCTGTGCAAACTAAGTAGATATTATCCCGTCCAGCGATAAAGCACAAAACGGATGGGTTCAAATTGCGCTCTACATTGTTAATATGCGAGACAATCCCTTTCTTCAACGGAAGTTGTATAGCGCTTTGATGTTTGTTTTAAATTAGAAATGTGCCTTCTGGTTACAAATTAAGATTGAGTTAGATCTCTGTTCGTTCTTCCATAAAAGTCCACTTTCTTTATTTGCCAGCGATCATGATATATGGATCATTTATTTTTCCCGGAGTGTTTTTATTTCTCCTTCTTTCTCTGTAATATTAATGGTGCACTCTCAGCTTGAAGTAAGTTTAATAGATGGTTAAAACTTAGCACCTGATTCATTCTTCTTCCCCAGAAAGATGGGCAGTATTATGGGGACTATGATCTTGTTTGCAAGATTTCTTTGTTATATGAGAAGGTGGACATTCTGGGAGGGGTCCTGGAAAGGGTCCTGGGAGGGGTGGGGAATAAACTTAAGAGACGATTTGGAATATCTGGAAAGTATCCGTTGGAGCAATTTGTATATTATGTTAGCAATCCTTGTAACACTATTTATCAAGGATTATGAAACATAAGAGATGAAATCAACACCAAAGGACCGAAACCACTTTTCCTTGGATATTTTCTCCAATATTTGTAGCCAAGCAAATTGGCATTGTGTTTAAATTACTTATAATCTTGCGCGTTTATGTCACATCCTATTCTCCTACAGTTCATAGGGGCCCAAAGTGCTGCCCATGTTAGCTAATTTTTCCGCAGCCCGCGAGGGTTTCAAAACACTATTAATGCCCCCCCCCCTCCCGCAGAATCCTATAATATCGACGCAGATGTTTTCAACCTTCCAATTTATGAAATTTATGTAATGAAACAATGAATTTCAATGAAATTTAGACTGACAGAAGCAACATGAAAATTTGTGAAGTTTGTAGTATGTGGGGCGGCCTAATTGTGATATTTGGACGTACCAGATAGACAAAGAACATGAAGAACCTTTAGTTCTCTTTTTACTGTAAAATGTTATATTTCCAGTTTTTTTTTTTCATGTGTGTAAGGTATGGATATCAAAGTCTTGTTTGAGCTTTTTATGGGCCCAAATCTTTTTGAGCCAACTTTTTTCTGGGCCAAATTGTGGATAGTGCCATTGGGCGCTTATGTCAGCATTTACTTTACTATTGGAGTGACTGATATGGTACTTGACCATGTGTGAAGTTGATCTATGCATATTCATTAGAGACAGTGTCATATTGTATCGACTGAAGTTGGTATTATGATAATATTGGGTGATGACATACACAACACATTTATTTTCCTTTTAAAAGCAAGGAACAATAGTGCCCATTTGGCTCTTGTCTTTACAAAATTGTTGACTTTGATGTACAGAATATTTCCTTGTTTTGATAATTCCATCATTACATGCTATGGGATCTTGAAGATCATGGTTAGTCATGTTTGAAAACATTTCTCAGTGTTTCAGAGTAGTTGAGTGAAAGCAATGTGTAATTCTATATAAGATACCTCCTCTTGTACTCTCTTGTTGATAGTATTAAACATCAGGAAGTGAACTTATGGATTCGAGGGAAGCCATCAATTACTTGAAGGCCTATTTGATATCATCACATTCAGTACACTACCCCATGTTGAGGTACAATGTAGGAAATAAATAGATTAAAACAAAACACAATCTTGAAAGTTTTAGTGGAGCCGATAAATTGATGTGAAGAATTGCTCATAGTAGTAAGTTATTTATATATCAACCCATTCAGTACACGACCTCATGTTGAGGTACGATGTAGGAAATAAATAAATGAAAACAAAACACAATCTTGAAAGTTTTAGTAGAGCCGATAAATTTATGGTGAAGAATTGCTCATAGTAGTAAGTTAGTTTGTGATCTTCAGCAAATTGAAGGGACTTGTGATGTGATTTGTAGTCGTGTTTATGTAAGACTGTGTTCAAGACATTATTCTTATTGGAACTTTGTAGAGGGGAGAGGAGAGGAGGGGGAGAGCAGGGGAAGAGGAAGGGAAGAGGAAGGGGAGGGAGAGGATGAGGTGGGGTGGGGTGGGGAGTGGAGGGGAGAGGAGGGGAGGGGATAGCAGAGGAGAGGTTGCAAGGGGCAGTGGAGCCTTAGAGAGAGTAGAGAATGTAGCAGTTTGTGCGGTGCCCTATTAATAGTTCTGTTTAGTTGATACAAAGTGGGACTTTTATGTTGATAATATGATATCATTTATTGTCATATTTTCATGTATTTAGACTGGTGAGTGGGGGAGGGGAGGGGGGTAAGGCTTTTTGGACGGTTCTGCAGAAATAGTGCAGCTAGTACTAGGTGTAAATCTCAGAAGCATTCCAATTAACATGTCAGCTGCACTGGTGACGGGAAATTGTGAAGTTGTTTGTTTTTATATGCCACTCTTCTTGTTGACAGGATAGGAAATGATTACCATAGCAGGAAGTATCGGTAGGATTCTTAATTACTTGAAAGACTAAAAAGGTATTTATAGGCATACACATTTAGAAAACAAAAATAGGGATGAACTCTTCACTGTGTCCCAAATACTTTTTATCATTGAGAAGTGAACAGAATTCTTTGATTACACATTATCCTTCACTCATTGAAAATCTGTAGGATGGTTGCTTAGTCTGATCAAAGTTACATCAGTTTGGGTAATATTCTGTCGGTTTGGTACAGCTGTTTTATGACCATATGCAGCGTGGTTATATATTAGTTTTTTTAGAAAGGCAATTTCGGTGCAGATACTGACTGCATGTTGCCTCAGTTGTTTGTCTGTCTGTCTTTCTGTCTGTCTGTTTGTATGTGTGTATGTATGTATTTATGTATGTACAATATGTGTGTATGTATGTGCCTGCGTGCGTATGCATGTAAGTATCTATGTGTGTATGTATGTAAGGCCATCACTGTGCCTTACATCTGATTGATCAGCAGTTTACAAACTTTTCTCTCAGGTCCACAACCTACAGGTATTAATTCCATGAGGATTAAGCCACTTTCCCACCATACCTCAAAATTGTTGCTCAGAAAGCATGAAAGCTAAGCCTGGACTATGGACTTAGATGTTAAACAAAAACTTTGTTGATCTCCATTGATCTCCATTGACAAGCACTTGAAAACTGCTGATCAATAAATAGACTGATGAGAGAACTGTACAACCCACACAAAGTATTTCCTGACCCACTTTTGCATCCCTCCCAATAATTGTTTGCAGACTGTTGTGGTAGACAGACTAGTAATAGTTTAATTATTTCCTGCCTGGTCTTGGACCTTACATTTACCCTAATGTATAGTGAACCATCGCTTCTCACTGATCGCTTTTCGGCCTTTCGGCTAAGATCATGTGTAGTATCTGTTCTCTTTCGAGTGGAATGGTGATGCACACCCGACGATGATCACACAGTCACAGTCCCGATGCAAGGGGACTGGGGTTGAGAGCGGATCAGCCGTTCGGTAGTTTGGTTTTTGTGCCCAGGTTCTTTCCTGGGCGACTTTTTCTTAAAAAGTATGTATACTGAACCATTCTTCTTGATGCCATGGAGTGGATTTGTCGGTTAGACCCTCGTACCGTAGTATTAAGGAGACTCCTACAACGTAACCCTTTGAATGCGTAAACGATCAATTTGATCTATGGAGCAATGAAGTTTTGTACAGATTATCTGCAATGCAATGAAGGTAAATAGAGTGAAAACTTGAAGAAATAAGTGAGTGTGAGTCGCTGCTCTGAAACACCAAACAGGGATCATGACATCTTACTTGAAGTTTAGTTTAATTGCCCCGTTAATTAACTCCTATCAACTTAGACAAAAGGTGAGCAGCTTCCAAGTTAGCTAACTATAAATTGCTCTGTGAATTGAGATCCTGAAATGCAAGAAATACTCTTAAGATTATGAATTTGAATGGTTATCCAATGTTCTCTTCAGTTCAATTTACGTTACAGTTAGCAGTATAGATAGGCTGACCGTCAATCCTTGAAACACGCTGGTTAACGGTTAATAATCAGACCCAGCAGGCCTCTGTAAGCTCTCAAGGAATTAAATAAAAAATGACAAAACAGATAGAAATTTGAGCTGCTAACTACCTTCAACTGGCTTTTCTTTAAAGCAACTTAAAGAGTTCTGGATCTGTAGTTTTGGATATATGTTTATTACTTTCAGTTTTATTGGCATGGGTAGACGTAATTGAATGTAATCGATCACATCATAATAGTTTGCTGGAAAGAAGAGGGAAATGAAGAAATATTCGTATATATCATATTTGGCTCAGATGACCAAGGTCATTTTAGGCAATATTTGTTTACAGAATGATCTTTAGTTAGTTTGTTAACAACATGGTTGTCATAGCAACATGTTGTCACTTTTAAAGCCCCCCAGTAATTATTTGCCCCAATGTTTAGCATGCTAAAAATTGCTGAGAATTTGCAATTTATTTACTCTCATGAAGATCTTGAGGTGTGCAAGATTAAACGATTAGATATTTGCAAGAAATTTATAACTCAAATACACTTGACCAGAAAGCTGTGTGTGTGAGCTTTGGAAATCGGTTTCATTACGCGGCATATATGTAATATTTAATGGTTATCGAAAGCAATGGCTAAAATAGTATATTGTACTTAACTGGTTGACTTAAAATAATCCCTGAGAACAAGCTGTTGTAATATTGCATTGTAAACATGTCATGCGGGGCAATAAAAGTCTTGTATAACCTACTGAGCTTCTCAGTGCATCTGAGGAGCTGAGCGTACTGTCAATGAGTTAGACTTAATAGTCCAGCCACTTAAACTAATGACGCCCCCCCCCCCCTTTGGATGTTTAAATTATGGGTCGTTTCTCAAAATTTAAAAGTAGTATAGAAATGCAACGTGTTATGATGAGTAGTGCAGCATGCTAAACAGTCTACAACATATCAAAATTAATTTGGTGTCAAAAGTCAACCTGTAATAGTAATGTACTGTCTAAGCTTCGTTGGCCATTTTGTTTTCTCTAGCACATTTGTGGGCAATTAATTCTGGTGACCTTTGATATCAGCAGCATATTATTATTCTGCCTAAGGCATTAGATTCTGGACTTGTGTCATTCCTATGCTTAAGAGAGGGATGAGCTGAGGCC
>KN887328.1:45113-61651 GCA_000934455.1 Apostichopus parvimensis | reverse complement strand
ATAGGAACTGTGACAATTTTAACTATCAATTTTTTTTCACGATTTTTATTATTTTAGCAGTGAAGATGATCTCTACATAAAACAAATCCAGACCGTACCTGTTTAGGATACCGTTAAGTCACCGTTCTACCAAATGCTATAGTCACAGAGAAGCGAGTGTGCAGTTCTGTCATTGCAAGAACAGAAAAGCTAATCCTTAATAGATTACATTCTTCATGTTCTTTTCAAACTTTGCAAAGGAACAATTAATTATTGAAGTCAGAGAGTTCCCCTCCCCCCACCAAAAAAAATCAAACTATTTTAGTTTTAGTGAAACTAAGCATCCTTTTTAGGTATATTCACAATATAGCTGGAAATGTTTCTATGTTCACATGCATCTACCATCTGTAATGATTGATATATATGTTGCATGCTTCAATTTGTTAAACTTGCATTTATGTATACTGCCCTCTCTAGGGGGTTCTGAACCTGACAGAGCTATCATGTCCATCTATCATGTTAGAACCATTCCTTATGAAGATCGTATCGTAACACCATTTATACTAGATACATTAAGGTTGAAGCTAATCTTTTCGTGTACGCAACTACTCACAGCTTCTTTGCTGGTATCTCTAGACAGTGTTGGCTCTCTCTCAAGGGTTTGAAGCATGTGATACATATCCAACGTCAGTTCGCTAAATTTAACCTGAAATTGAGAAGCATTTGAAATTAATTAATATCGAGTGTGTTTATATATACAATATAGAGAATTCCGAAACCACTCAGGCTGCCAATCTATAACCAACCAACATTATGCTTTGTCAAGAGATATATTCTGACCACTCAGGCTGATAATCTATAACCAAACAAATATTATGCTTTCTATAGGATATGTTCTGGTGGCAGAAAAATGTGACACTTTACATCCAAGAGAAAAATATTGAATTGAAAACCTCAAATAACTTTTCTGTTATCATGCCGGATGTCCTTAAGAAAGCTTTTACTTTCCTATAAATACAAATTTTTAAGTTTTCCTTGAAATATCATACATTTGGAATGTTTTCTTTATAGTTGACAATTATTTGCTTCATATAGAGCTTTATCACTACACAATTTGTTTGTTTCAATATTATTTCCTTGGTGGATAAATGATGTTTCACATTATCAGAGAATAATTCATTCAGTTCCTGCATCCAACATGGCTTTTTGGAAAGTTATGAAATTGCTATTAAAGTCCAAAGATGTATAGCAGTGTTTTTTGCTTTTTTTCTTGTCTTTTAACGCAGGAAACTGTCATATTTAATGCGAGAAATAATTTAAAGAGCCTTCAAAAACTGCTACACAAAATTTGAACGCTAAATTATTCCCCGATTGTAAATGGAGCATTGAAGTTACAAAGACTTTTTTGGCTCAAATCGTCCCGATGACATCACTAACTCTACTGTTGCCAGATGCCTTTCATAAAGTTTCACCCAATTTCAAAAATTTCTAACTCCACCCTACAAAATGCCAATTATTAGAATTGTGGTTATGATTTAGGAGTTGCAAACAAACATTTTCCAGCAATTTTTTGTGATACAATGTACTTCGGATCCGATGGAATGTCCCTTTATACATTCGACATAATTCAGTTGTTATCCTCACCTGCTCATGACAGTTGCCCACAATCAGTGCATCTTGCAGCCTCAAGTGACCCATCAGTGTACTATCGGCAGAGAGTAGCATGCCGTCTTTGAAACGGTTTGTCACCGTTATGTGACGTGACTTTTCGTCTAGAACGGTCACTAATTGATCCGCCTGTGTAGAAAACAACAGCGGAGGGCGGCTTACAAACGAGAGGGAAGTATATATCATCATCTATATCATGTCTTGGAGGGCTTTAATGTTTTGATACCTGCAGCATTTGATGGGATCAAACTACCATCATGTCCTCTAACCATTAAACCTTTCTCTTGAGGTCTTGCTGCTTTGATCCTCGCAGCAATTGTTTGGATCAATCTACAAGGCTTTCTAAGTAGAACACATTGCTGCTTTGATCCCTGCAGCATTTGTTAGGATCAAACTACAAGGCTGTCTAAGTAGAACACATTGCTGCTTTGATCCTCGCAGCATTTGTTAGGATCAAACTGCCAGGCCTTCTAAGTATCACACATTTATCTAGAGGCCTTGCTGTTTTAATCCTTGCAATATTTCTTAGAAACAAACTACAAGGCTTTCTGACCATTAAAACCTTTATCTAAAGGTCTTGCTGCTTTGATCCTCGCAGCATTTGTTAGGACCAAACTGTAAGGCCTTCTAAGTATTACACATTTATCTAGAGGTCTTGATGTTTTGATCCTTTGCAGGGTCTCTACTTCTTCTAACACCGCCTCACCTCAACAAAGGCCTCTACTTCTCCTAACATCCCCTCACCATTACAAAGGCCTCTACTTCTCCTTACACCGCCTCACCTCTACAAAGGCCTCTACTTTTCCTAACATCCCCGCACCTTTACAAAGGCCTCTACTTCTCCTAACACCGCCTCACCTCTACAAAGGCCTCTACTTCTCCTAACACCACCTCACCTCTACAAAAGCCTCCACTTCTCCTAACATCCCCTCACCATTACAAAGGCCTCTACTTCTCCTAACACCGCCTCATCTCAACAAAGGCCTCTACTTATCCTAACACCGCCTCACCTCTACAAAAGCCTCTACTTCTCCTAACACCTCTACAAAGGCTTCTACTTCTCCTAACACCGCCTAACCTCAACAAAGGCCTCTACTTCTCCTAACACCGCCTCACCTCAACAAAGGCCTCTACTTCTCCTAACACCGCCTCACCTCTACAAAGGCCTCTACTTCTCCTAACACGAGGCTCCACTCTGGACCGTCATCGACATCTGGTGTGGCTTTGTATTCCTCAACGAATCGCTTCAGCTCCTGAGATGACAAGTGGAAAGACATTTGATCACATTCTGACCAGCATGAGACGATGGAGGTGAACACAGTCCATATCAACTTAGCATGTGTCAGAGGTCAAACTGGTACATATCAGATTAGTCAACCTAAAACTGACTGAAAGTAGCTGTTAATCTTTCATATTAAATCAAATTTTACCAGCCAAACCTTAGTCCACTTGCCTCCATGCAGCCTGATCAAAAATCTTTCAAGTCAAGTCACAATAGGAGACCTGTAATGCTATGATTTTCTTGCCTCAGTCTGTACAACAAATTTCTTATTGGCCCAATATCCTAGCTAAAAAAACATTTGGTAAGTAATTATACCCATATAAATTCCAATTAAGCACACATACTTTGAACTTTTTTTAAGGCCTGTTATTATGTTTTCATTCTTGTTTAACAACAATGCAATTGGGAACTAAATGACGGTCATAGCATTTGCCGTGCATATTCTATACTGTTAATCGCACGTACCTTAGTGAGCTCTTTGACGTTGTCCATCAACCGAAGCAGGAGACAGACCACAATATTCCTGGCATAGTACCTCAGTTTCTTCACCACTAGATCTGACCTATGAATTGAAAGGTCAACAAAATTAAATCTGAAACAAAAGTACATGAGCCTTAACATAAATAAGCAACACACGTTATGTTTAACTTATCAAACAAGAGTTAGCAGGAGTCTCCGAATTCACAGAGAATTCCTTTGAGGAATCTCTGACGGACACTTCTGGGCAAATTACCTGAACATTCCCTAATTCAGACAAAGTGTGAAATACTTGAACTTACCCATCACTTCTACCAGTGTCCATAACAAGGACATGTTACCAACGAAATGTTACCCACTGTTGGCTCGGCAACTGTATACACATCTGGTCTTCAACCAATCAGAAAGCTTCTTTGAGGTATATCAATCACATGTGTTAAACGGTGTTTCATCTCTTAGCATTAGTGAACTTGTATCCAAGTCTCCGAAATGATATATACTGTACTGATACCTGTGATTTGTCTCATGATTATTGAAGACAAGATCTTTTCAATAATATTTTCATGATTATTTTCATATTTTCATGATTATTGAAGACAAGATCTTTTCAAACATATTTTCACATCTAGCACATGGATTGATTTTTACATTATTAAACAAAATAATTTTGGAGATCTGCAATCAGGATGGATCGCACGCATTAGGACCCAGAGCCATATTTACGGCCTATGTTAGGACCAATGTGACAGCGCCCTCTACAGAAATGCTGATGATTCCTATTGGTCTAAATAAATATAAAGTACCTGGCTGTGTAATATCGCTGAGTTTATTTGTTTACATATACCATATACTATAAGATTAACAATCTGGTAAACTTGTGAAAAATCTTCTGCTTCAAAACCCCTCCCCCTACCCCTTTCCCTTGATAAAAATTAGTTACACTTAGAATGGTAGTGAGTAGTTTAGATTTCAATAACTTGTGTTGAGATCAAGCATCGGGCAGATGACAAATTCTGTTCAGGGTACAGCCCTGGAATTTCAGCCACTAAACAAATGCAAAGGTTAACCAAATCTACTTGAAAAGAAAATCAAGTTTCCAGTATTTTGATATTAATGTTCTGAATGTCTACTTATAGAAAAATGCAATTGATCTACTTTTTTTCTACCATGTTGGTGATTATTATTGATATTAATGTTCTGAATATCTACTGGCAGAAAGATGACATTGATCTACTTTTTTTTCTACCAGCTACCAGTAAAATCCACTTGCTAGCTAGCTAAAATCCACTTGCTAGCTAGCTAAACTCCACTTGCTAGCTAGCTAGCTTGCTAAAATCCACTTTAGCTAGCAAATAGCCTGAATTTGAGGCCAGAGGAAACAAACTTATTTACCCACGAAGAAAATGGTTACTCCAGCCGGGCTGTCATGTGTAAAGATGTATCGATGGCCTAGTTATTTAAGTACCATGTCCAAAATAGGATGCTGAAGGGGTTGCAGCATCACGCAGCAAGGCTGCATCTCGGACTCATTCATCTATTGTGCTCCACAGCATCACACAAATAGGTGCTGAAGATCATCAGAGGTAATTTCTAATTTTTTTAATCCTAGCTTGGCTGAATTTTGCAGCGGCTACAGGCTTTCTCTTTGACACTATTTCTTCCAAGGTTACACTTCCAAGGCTCCACAAATGAGTCGGAAAACACTTGTCTCAAGGTATATTGCGTAAAGTACTAATTAAGCACAATAGTTTAGCATGCGAACAAATCCCGAAAAACCATTTTCAAACACATTACACTTTCCTAGCTATGGTAACATTCCAATGTTTTCCTCAAAAAGTGCACGAGGAGTTGTCAATTAAAAAATTCCATAGAATTTAAAAGTGCTTAGATGGTGGAGGTGAAATGCCTGTTGATAATTGAGTACGGTTATTTCTTCTATGATTTGACATCCTAGGAGCAATTTTGAGTAACCTTTAAACTTGTGTGGATCATAGCTTACCCTGTTTCTTTGCTGAGCTTTGAAAAGTAACCTCTCTCTCTGATCGCTGAGTAGAACGACAAGGCCTCATGGAGGTAGTTGGTCTCACTTGTTCTCAAACTGTTCCGGGCAGGATAACAATTACAGTATCATTGGCAATCATAAAAGAGAATTGCTGTGATGACTTTACCAACAAGGTAAAAAATGTAACAATCAATAAACTGACACTTAACTTGCTGTCTTTGACAATTGAAACAATCAAAATTAAAAATATCTCTTTGCACAAAATTTTCTTCACATACCCCCCCCCCCCTTCCCCCCAATCATTTAATCCAGAGGTTCCTATTCTTATGAGCCCTTCTAAGGGTATTGCATCACAGAATTACTTACAAAATATAACTTTGAACATTATTGTAGTAATTTGCTATTACTGAATAGCGCCATCAATCAAGTAAATATACAGACTTTCATAATGGCATTTCTGACTTCACTCAGGTATCTAACAATTATAGGTTTCAACAGATGCAGGATGGGAATAGTTAGAACATTGTTAAACCGAGATCAAACAAACTTCACTGGCAGACTAGGTGTTCAAGTTTAACAAAAAAAGTGCTTCGCAACCAAATGGGGAGCAGAAAGGAGTCACTTCATTTAAGTCATAACCTGAATTTCCTGAATCGATTCGCTGTATTATTTCTCTGAAGAAAAACTTCACCATCTTCTTCGAGTCACCTAACATGAAATTTGAGACTTTCCAGTCTTGATTCGTTACGAAACCGACTCAAAATATATTAAGAAAAACCTATCCTTTGGTTCAGGGAGTCAACGGCAAGTATGACTTACCTTTTGGTAAAATACAGTAAGAAAGAAAAGCATGAACTCACTAATAGTGGTAATAAAGTTGACCAATCTTCGATGCAATCTCTCCAATTTGCCATCGCTTCAAGCCATATACATTTTCAAGAACCTCTCTAGAGGAATAAAGGAAGAACAATTTAAAAAAAAAAAACTTTAATTCACAACTTTTGGAAGCTCAAAATACATAGCACAATGGTTATTACGTTGAAAATCTTTTATCTTTTTTGCAAAGTTGCAGGAATAGGTGCAGACATGTCATAAGGATTTGCTCAAATCAGATGCTGTAATGCACTTTTCGGTGAGCAGAGAATCAAACAAATTATGTCCATGATGCATAATTGCTACAGTACCTTATAGAAATATTTAGACAGTGGGAATGAGTGAAAAGACTGGGCTGTATTGAGTGAAACTGGGGCCTGCTACCTGGTTAACACGGTGTTGAAGGAACCGTGGCTTCTGACGAGAACCCACAGCAGAGAAATGGCATAAATAGAAACCACCACCATATAAGGGCTGGATGGCTCAGTTGGTAGAGCGTTTGGCTTGTAACTCATAGGTCACTGATTCAAATCCATTTTGGCTATACATTTCTTTGTTCATTACCATTGGCTAATATTTCCCTGTCATTTTTCAAATTTCACTTTATGTTGATGCAAGTGGTCATCATTTCTGTCTTTCTTTTACTTTCCTGTTTTGAGGCATTGATCTCCTTTGACTTACCTGTTGTCTTGTTGATATTTCCAAAGCTTTGTATACACATCAAAGGACCTTGCAAAATAGGACTGCCATTGGATATTGCCGTACTGTGGAAGGTCTCTGTAATTGAAAATCATTAAACACAGTCTTGAAATCAAAATACAAATCACACAATATGTGTCCATTCAGAAGTTATTTCAATTGATTTGTTTCTAGATCGCCCCCCCCCCCAATATCAAGAGGACAAACTAAAACGAATGACAGCGAATGACCGAATGACAATTGGCTTTGTACAGGGTTAATTATCATTCGCGAATGACACCGAATGACAACGAAGGACGGTGGTGAGAAGATATAGAATGATTAACGGAGTGGAGTAAATGCGGTTACTGGTTTTCTGCGCAAAAATGATTTGAGGAAAATCGCATGTTGCGTGGTTGCAGGGTTTTGGTGTAATTTACGGATAGAAACCACAGGAAAAGTTTTTGTGAGAGAATGTGCTTGAGTGCTGTGCTTTTGACATTTACCTCTGTAGATTTATATAGAAAGATAACTGAAGTAATTGTTAGGCGCTGGCTAATTGGTATGTTTGAAACTGATATATCCACGATTAATTTGGGTGGAAAATGCTATGATATCGTACTATTAAAGTATAAAAATTGTAGTAGCAATGACTGTTTTCTCGAAAATGTTCTAGGAATGTCTTTGCTGTCATTCACTGTCATTCGTTTTAGTCATTGCAATTTTTTAGTGTACAACATATTGTCATTCGTTATGTGTAACGCAATTGTCATTCGTTTTTGTAACACCCCTATCAAGGTGTATATAATGTTCAAATATCATTTAATTGATGATTTTACTACTGTACCATATAAGCACAATGCAATTGGCAGTCATGACAAACTACATGATCATCACATTCACATTACCTCCCTCAAAGCCACCCCACCTCCTACTCTTGTCTAACATTGTAAAAAGAAAGAAAACAGATGTGAAAATGACAGTTGGACAACTGAACCGGACTTTAATCTTTAAAAAGCAAGAATCCTCATTTTTTCAAGTCTACTCAATTACAACTTCATGGTTTGGTAAAATTACAAACAAATCGAGAGCAGTTAGTAGAGTACACAATTGTGTTCGTGAAACTAGTCCACATATTACAAACATAGGCTGGAACGGAGAAAGCACCTTAATCCATTGAATAATTGCTTTGACTTTTCCAACAAGAAGACAAACTCTTGGACGATTTTTCTCGATTCATCTACAACGGGTTCATCTAATTCGTTGTCTTCCATTTAACTAAAGACCTGATGTAACTTGTAAAGCATGGTATGTTTGATCAGTGGTCAACTGGTTTCTCGTCGTTAAGTAAGTCGTCCCATTATTATCGTCGGAAACCTCTTTCACCGGTTAGAAAGGTCAATGAGCCTATTACATCCTGCATTAATCAATAGTACCGGATACTTCAAATGCTGCAAAATGCGTCATTTTGTATCTGCACTAGACTATTTTACTATGCTCAATGAGCATAATACTATGAATAAAATAATTACCAGTTAAAATCCAAACACTAAAATATGATAGGAAAATTTTTAAAAAATATTTACCCCAAAAATATACAAATCTACTAGCTGACTTAAATCATGATACAATCTCTCGCATCAATTACAACGAGGCTATACGTCAAACTTGGAGAAGTACGTTGACCTCACTTTAATTAACGTACATGAAACAGTACAGCATGCAGGCAGTTGTCAAGTGTCAACAAACCTTAGCGACGCACTTGTTCGCCTGTGTGAGCTCAGTCGTTACAACTTAGGCCTATGTCGACACTGAACAAGTGTAGCTACAATGTTTTCCGTGCCTAGGCTTATTCTAGTTGTGTGACTTTTCTTAAAAAGCACCTTCCTTAAGGCCTAGTCTAGGCCTGGTTTTTAAATGTAATAAGGCAGAATGGGCATAACTTAGTATTAGAATACCAAGATGAGTCTTAAATGGAGACAGGGCGACTATTTTCGCCTTCTTTTAGAAGAAGATTCGAAATCCTACGCGCTTGAGATGTTGGTTGATGATTTGCACCGTGATAAGAAGAATACAGTGAATGCTTTTCTGGCTCATTTTGGATCAGAGGATTTCATTTGGGGATTAGTCAGATTACTAGCATCAGAAAATGCAAGGTAGCCATATGCATACAATGATATTCACTGCAAGCATAGTTAAGCAGAACGTACTGAGTAAATTCTGTAAGCTATGGATGGCTACACTATCTCACTTTCAAAGTTAGGCCTGTTGTCTACTGCAGAGTATACAGCTCCGTCCTACTTCCTAGTGTGTTAGCTACTGTATGATCTCATACTTGATATCTTAACTTCTAAAGGATTGACCCACTGTTCTGTGGACTAGATCTAGCCTAGGCCAGTATTGGAATTTGTAGGCATTTTTTTTTCAGATGGCCCCAAACCGTGTGCGGCCATCTGAAAAAGTTAACTTTCTGTTGCTTGCAAGTGACGTTTTGTTTGTGTCGCTACAAAATGCAGACAGTAATGAAACGTGAGACCATAATTGTTATCTTTAGCTGGACCTGAGATGTCCATCGCTGTACCGTTTGTATACTGTGCTGTGGGTATTGACTGCAGCTGTATGTACTGACTGTACACTAGTGTCTAATTACCGACGGTAGCAAGCTGTGTGTGTATTTTCTGGGATCGATGGTAATGTTTAACACTTCTGTTACACCTCATTCGAAACAAGGTCAAATTACCGGCATTAGACATTTCTTTTTGCGCGAGTCTTCAAACCCTTTAATCCATAGATTTGCAATGTTAACTGCAGTTGTGGAGGTTTGCATTAGCATCAGCCTATGCACTGGACACTGTCACTATACTGTGCAACAATTTAACCTTCACTTTAGTAACATTTATTGCACTATTTCTCTCATAATAATTTTAAAGCAGCAAAGTTACACATAACAAAAGTTAGTTTCATTACCCGCTATGTTCATGTTACAATATAAATACATATTGCTTGCCATGGCTGAACTAATGGGATTTTGTCCAGGCCTACACCAGTTTTACCTTCCTTATAATTTTATTTTTAGAAAGTGATCAGCTACTGGGATAAATTCTCATCTGTGGGATTTGGCATGAACATTTTAACTGACAGTCTTGTAAGGATAAGGGATAGGAGCAAAACTATGTGCCTATCCTGTATAAGTAGGATCACTATACACTCTCCTACTTATCATTCCATAGAAAAATTCATGGTTATTACATTGCCCATTTAGCCATTTCCAAAATTTCAACTAATTGACAATGTCAGCCAAAATATGGAAGTTTGGCAACTGCATTGAGAAACAAATAGAAATATTATCATTTTTGACCTCTTTTTGAAGTAGGTAGAACTAGTCTTGTTGTGGAACAGTAATACTTATGGCATTGGTGGATTTGTTTACAAATTAAGTATGTACACATCATGACTTTTTTCCTTTTGTTTACACTGGATATAATTCCAGAACTGCTGGAAACGCTGCATACATCTTGGGTACTCTTGCCGAGCAGGACACGGGACAATCACGGGTTCTGGGTCTCGTCAATGGCTCGTATCCTCACAAGATCCTTGCCGATCTCACAGATATGCTATCTTTTGATGATGCAGAGTCAGTTATGAATGCTGCAGGTACAATCGGGACTCTGGTATGTGCAGATAAATAGCATTTAAAGAAACTACCTGATGACAGGGAGTAATTTAATTTTCAAATTAAACTCTGAAGTTTGTTTCTTATGATAAACATTATGGTCCCAGTGTAAGATACTGTTACTTACATAAATCTTTCACTTGTATAGCAATTTGACCATTTGGTGTAGCAGTTTGCTATGCAACTCAGCTGGATAAATTGATTCCCTGGCTTATTCAAGGAATGCAACTCCCTACTACTGTATGTTGTATTTTATTGAATGTACTTGCAACAGATATAGTTATTGGATGCAAAAGTCTCAAAATATTCCTTTTCCTCCAAGAGTTGTAGACTCTTTTCTCTGTCCAAAATGTTAAAATTGTTTGTTTGTTTTTGTTTTGAACATGTAGGCTGACAGTCCGGCAGGCAGAGAATGGATCTTGAGAGAGCCATACTTTGATAAGATGGTGAAAAAGGTTACCAACCTTTTAAACTCTGAGAATATGTGGACTGCAAGTAACGCTGCATTAGTACTTGCCCGGTAAGTTAACACAGCAATGTCCATGTCGTTAAGACAAAAAAAACGGTGTTTTCTTTTCTAGTCAGTTAGTTGCCTAGCAACATCCTTGGGAGAGAATATAAAAGGAATGGAGAGGGATAATTAGCTCTGTTTACAATATACTTATATAAATCTAGTAGAAAAAAAATATTATCACTGGAAAATGGAAATGTGGAAAAGATTTTTCTTCTGTGGCAAAATGCTAAAATTTCATGACAATGTTCATAAAGATTATTAGATTCAATACTTCATTTTCTCTCATTCCATTAATTTGACAAGTTAAAGGAACTTGTGTAAAACAAATGAAATCATACCTAGCCTATAAAATCTCCCAAATGTTATGTGAGTCACAGAACATCCCAGCTACATACATTATACTGTATTATACAGCACCTAATTATATTCCGGCCATTTGATTGGTCAATTGCTCGTCGATTGCATGCAAAAATCCGCTCTATTGCACGCTATGAAATAGAACCATGCGTTATACTTTTTTGATAGCACTTTTTTCAATGGTAAGAGAGCTCAGAGAAACCTGTCCAAAACAATCTGTTGCATGAGTGCATTTTACATCCAATTATATCCAAATTTGAAGATTTTGTATAAAACAAATAATGAATGGTTTCCATTCGTGCAATAGTGCAAATATTTCATTCGTTGAAAGATGTAATTTGTTCCATTCAACTCGGCTGCGCCTCGTTGAATGGAACATTCCATCTTTCAACTCATGAAATATTTGCACTATTGCACTCATAACCATTCATTATTTGTATACTGTATATTGCTAGAGCTCTATGAGTACTGGTGACCTTAGTACAGGAATTAGCAAAACTGAAAATATTTCCCACGAACATGTTTGCTTTATTCTGACTATTTCCTGCTACAGTTTACAAAGTGTAAACAAGTACTCCACTTACAAAATGTAATATCAGTTTTAGAGTTCAATTGTTGAGGCTAACCGTAATGGCTTAATTATGTCTATTTTAGACAAAACGAAAATCATTTTTTTGCAGACCTTGTAGAGAATGTAGCACCAATAACTGGACTGAATTTATTCTGAGTAGTAATCATGTGACAACATTCAAATGCAACTCTGCATAGGAGATACTTAGTACAAATCCATGAGAGTACACATGTTAGCTTCATGGGAATGTTACACATTTGATTACATTGATTGACTTGTCCTTGTCTGTCCTAATTTGTTACTGTAACCTGCTTCAATGTCCTTTTTCATTTCTTGGTTTGGTTCTGTTTCAGGTTTGTTCCTTTTCCCTAAGTTGTCTTTGTTCTTTTTGGTTTGATGATAATCATAACCTATGCATTCATGATGGCGTATGTGTGTGTGCGTGTGCGTTTGTGACGCCCAGCTTGTAAACACGATATCTCAAGAAGGGAATGTCAGACCAATTTGATATTAAGTGTATAGAAGTACCACATTAATTACAAGAAGCCTATTGTTTTTGGTGGAGGTCAACGGTTATTTGGGGTCACCAGGGATCAAATTGTGAAACCTTGTAATCACGATATCTAAATACTGGAAGCTTGGGCCCACCTCTAATATAGTGTGTAGAAGTACCACATTGAGTTAAAGAAGCCTAATGTGTTTGGTCAAAGGTCATTTGGAGTCATCAGAGGTCAAATCGTGAAACCCTTTTAAGCATGTACACCCTCACTACAGTATACATTATGTCAGATTCATGAAGAAAACTGCTCATGTTGCATCATCGAAACCACAATGCATTTTTGCATTCTGGTTCTTTATTTGTATCGTCTTGTGATAACGGTTTGCTGTTTATCTGTTATCGATGTCATTTTGATCCTCCCCCCTCCAGATTGGTCATTGCTGAAGATGGATGTCAGAGAATCCTCAACCACAGTAACTCTTTGAAAATTCTGACAAAGTTGATTGATTCGTTGGGTCTGGATGAAGCAGGTAAATATTTAACTGTGCAAAAATCTGACAGTTAAGACCTGATGAAACATTGCAAAATAATTTAGAACATCTCGATCACTTTTCGTGGATGCTATCAGTCTAACAAATACTATATCAATTTCTTTTCAGGGACAACTGTGTTTCTTTCAACTTTAAGCATGATAAAGTTGCCCAATTTTCTTAACATGTAATGTCTGTAACGATCCAATTGTCTATTCCCAGAAATTGAAAAAGGTTTTTTAGTTAAAAAATTCATTGACTTAGTGTATCGAAGAGATGAGCCCACTACACTGTGATAAAGAGCATCTACAAGTTTGATGGATGGCTGCTATGACCATTCTAGCATATTTCTGGTACTAATTATGGCCTGCAAAGGCAGATCCATTTTGTATATATTTTTCAGAGAGAAAGCTGTTAACAATCTGTTTATCTGCTGCTGCAAGCAGAAGGCCTGTGTAGGTTAATGCATATAAGGCAGAGGTTCTGAGGTTTTGATCCTAGCCAGTGGCGTCGCCAGACATTTAATCTTGGGGGGCTATGGGGGGGAGAACACTTTATTAAGGGGGAACTATTTCCCCCTCTCCATTGAGAAATTTTTGATTAATTAAAGGTGCTTAGAAGCAATCTAGTGCTATATTTTGCAACTTGAAGTAACTTTATTTTCAAGAAAATTTTGGGGCTTAGTCTGTCCAATATTTATGTTTTTAATAGAGGCAGATAAAGATTTTGTTTGAGTACTTTGTTTAACACTACAAATGGCATCTGGGGGGAGGCACCTGGGGAGGGCACAATTTTTTTTGGGAGGGCACTTCCCCCCCCCCCCCCCAATTCCACCCAGGCCACTCATTGGCCATCCACTGATCCTAGCAGGGTCTTTTTCAAAGGCAAACGGTTATAGAAATGCTTTTATTACTTTTGTTGAGTTTTCTGGTTTGCTTAAATAATTTTCTTCTAGGCCGAGGTATGAATGCTGCATTTGCCATAGGGAGACTGTGTGACACAGATGAAGGTCAGAAGAGACTTCTGTTCCATGAATCATCAGAAAAAATGGTAAGTTCAAAAATAATATTAAAATAAAAAAATATGGGTTGGCTTCAACTGCAGGTACCCCACATGACTTCAAAGAACACATTAAATACATTAGAATAAATGTGTTATCAATGTTTGAATTTAGAATGGAACTTACCGAACGATCATCTACTGAGCTTGGCTTGTACTATTAACATGTTTAAACTTTGACTTTCACTGATTCAGTCGTAAATTTTTAACTCAAACATAGCACTGTCCTAAAATAAGGTATGTTTTACAAAACGACTGTCCTAGCCAACGCTAAATCAGTAAAAAAAAAAGTCTTATGTTAAACATTAGTAATAACTAATATTGTCATAAGTTTGACATAAGTTTCAAGTTTATTTTCCACTTTCCATATATATAAACAGTAACAGAGTCAATGAGTAATTTACTCACATTATGAAGAAATAACAATAAACAAAGTTCAAGATATGCTATAATGGAAGTGGAGGATCCAGAAGTAAGTAGAGACTTTTCGAGTCTGGACCCTTAACAAACAAAAGAAAATTCAAAAAACACATGAGTACAGAGAGAGTAAAGAGATAAGGAAAAAATAAATAAAGAGGAAGGGAAGACAGGTAAAGGCAAATCCATACAAAGAGACAATGTAACAACTCAGCATGGGTGGTTTGTACTATTATTTAAAAGGTAATGCTTGAGTTTTCTTTTAAATGAGTTAAGAGTATTTGAGTTTTTGATATCTTGATCAAGTGAGTTCCAGAAATGTACACCAGTACTTCGTACTTGGGTTTGACTGCGGATAGTTCTAGAATATGGTTGACTTAAAGAGTGTTTATAGCGAGTGTTAAAGGTATGATATTCTGAGTTACTACAATAGAAATTATTGAAAGCTACTGGGAGCGTACTTTTGTGAAATTTATATAAAAAAATCCCAAGTTGATAATGATATAGGTCAAAGAGAGTAAGACTTTTAAGCTCTTTAAAGAGAGGTGCAGTATTACACCTAATATGTGTATTACAAATATTACAAATGACACGTTTTTGTAGTCTATATAACCTTTCAAGTGTTGTTCTGTGAGTACATCCCCACAGAAGGAGACTATAGTTCAAATGAGGTAGCACAAGTGTGTTATACAATGTTAAAAGTGCACTTCGGGGTAAAATGGTTTTTAGTCTATTTATGATGCCATTAGATTTTGAAATTTTAATACAGATATTATGAACGTGCTCTGTCCAATTTAAATTTTCATCAATTGTTATTCCTAGAAAATTTGTATGAGGTGATGCTTTTATCTGTTGACCATCTAGTACAACCATTATATTACTCGTGTCATGAATTTTATTGTCAAATATCATAAGTTTTGTTTTCAGTATATTGAGAGATAATTTGTTTGAATTAAGCCAGTCAGATATATGGTGAAATTCACATTCGACATCCTTAAGAGTATCATTAAGATTTTGATTTTGATTAAACACAGTAGTATCGTCCGCAAATAAGATAAAGTTAGATTTTCTGGACGAATAGTGAATGTCATTCATGTATAGAATAAATAAAAAAGGTCCTAAAATGGATCCTTGTGGCACACCAGTGTTACAAGTCAAGATTTGGGAGGAACTACTGCCAAACTGGACATAATTGTGACGATTTGTTAAATAACTTTTGAACCAACTATGCGTTGTACCGCGTACGCCGTAGGCAAGTAACTTATCCGTTAACATATTATGGTCAATAGTATCAAATGCTTTAGAGAGATCTATGAAAATTGCGGCAGTTGATTGTCTATTGTCCAATCCGGTAGAAATTTTGTCAATAAGATTTAAGGCGGCCATAACCGAAATAACAAAATGCCCAGGGCTGTACTTTTGAAGCTTTGTGTTGTCAACTCTACCAAATGTTTAGATTCAAGTGAGTGACCCACACATGTAACTAGAACTTAACCTATGTGTCTTTTGAACAGGTTTCACATTGGGGTGGGGGGGGGAAGAAACTTGTTTTTGACATATGTTTTTTCTTTACTGGGATGATATGTTGCTTCTTTCAGATTGACAATCTCTGCGCCATGCTCTCAGGAAAGGATTCTGGCTGCAGTAAAAACTCTTGCTACGCTCTTAGTTGCTTGGCAGCCAATGACGAAGGACACAAAAGACTGTTAGACCACAATAAATCGGATGCCATGATTCATTTACTGGCCAACCAGTTAGCCAATGAGGAGGGAGAGACAGGCTGGTTTGCTGCCATGTAAGAATCGACATCTCTCAGACTGACGATCTTTAACTTCAAATCATTTGCTATACTATGTCTAGAGTGACCTTAATAATTTTTGTTTGAATTTCTTTTAATAGCCATATGACTTTATTTATTTGTTTGTTTTTAATTTGTTTAATTTTTGGTATTGTGGTATA
>KN887328.1:6713-16955 GCA_000934455.1 Apostichopus parvimensis | reverse complement strand
GCAGATTTCCTGAGTGACGAATTTATAATTTTCTCCGGAAATCACGCAACTAGATGGCTGCTATCCAGCCTGGCAAGTGCCATCTCCAGCGATCTGGCAGGTATTGAAATCTGAAATTTTCTTGGTACGCTACGCGCCAACCGATGGTGGCGCTCCGCTTAGATAGTGCTTAAGGCCGGAATCTCGAATCGATCACGTCCCCCCCCCCCTATGTTTCAAATCGGATTGACGCCCCTGGTTACGTTACATTAATTTTTTACCCCTCCCCCCATAAGTATGATTTTATACTGAATGGGGCATATGTAGCAAACTCTGAGTACGTACGTGAGCTGTATCTGGGATAAAAAAATCTCACATGATCTATAAGTCGAGATTATTACTAACTTGTAAAGCTTGTGAGATAGAAAAACGCAACTTCGATATTCAACAGTCGTAAATTTGACGATCGATGTTGTACACTCAGCTTTGAGATAGCATCATATAAGCTTATAGTCGTAATTTTGAAATTATAAGATAAAAACCCAACTTTACAGAAACTATAGTAGAGCTTTCATATGAAAACTCCTAGTTTCAAGGATCAAGTCGAAATTTCGAGGAATGATCGGTCAAACGTCTGGATAAAATAGCCAACATTTTGGTAAAAACTTATCAGAGATGCCAGCCACTCAGACAAAGGTCAAAAGTTGGAGAAAACAGATGGAAGTTTGAGTTCCACACTTTAATATCAACATTTCAATTTTTTGTACTGAAGTTTCGACGAAGATGATGTCGAAAGCAATTACATTGCGAAGTATTATACAGGCCTACTCCCTGTACTGCTTTTTTAACACTTTCGCAGTTTTGGACGAAGCTCGGAGGGCGTTGCCGATGCCAGAATTAAATACAGATCCGTTAAATGCACGAAAAACTGCCATATCACTTTAATTACCCAATTTTAATCCTCGGCCTCCAACTGTCAATATTTTTCACACCTTCGTTTATACATTTCAAACGAAAATACAAAGTTAATATGAATATATTACCAATGATATGCTTTCATGTGCATGTTCTACCGCTCTGCGCTTACCGAAACCGACTATTTTAATGAAATAGAGGGCTCCGACAATCAGAGCCGTATATAGACATGAATACATAATTATTTTAGTTTGTTTCGTTGGTACTCATGATATCGGGCGGTATACATTATTCTAGACACAGTCTAGTTCAATGTGAACAATCGAAGCGGCAACTCGTAACTGGTGTCGTGACAAATTGGTATTTCATTTTCGTAAGGATGGTGATTTTAACAGTGAATTGAATGAATTTTGAAAGGTGAGTATTTGGCGATAATAACCTGTAGTCAACAGTTTACGCGTACATTTCCACAGTTCTGTAATCTTAGGCCAAGAATGGCAACAGACAGGTTTGACTATCATTAATGTGTAGCAACATTTCTAACACAGTTATGTACGTGAATTAACCGTACACGCCTAAATGAAGGTTAGCAGCAGTATTTGGCTAATACACTGTACTCACGTAATGTACTTAGTTATACTAAGCCTAGGCCTACTTCAATAGTAGTAGGATTGAAATTGCCAAGTATAAATTTGTTACGAGTGACTAGGTTTGAGAACCATGTAAACTTTTAAAACTTTAGGCTTTAAAGTTTGTTAAGGCTAAATGTAACTTAAGAGATTTATTTCTTAAAATGGAAATATATAACTAAAAACATGCAACATTTCTGGTAAGAATAAACATCACAGATTCGTAATCATAGCAGACCTAGCCTAAGCCTTCAAGTTCTAGTGCAATCACCATGTGAACTTATGATGCGCATAATGTACTGTACTGTAGTGAACAAAATTACAAACATAACAACAGCAAAGTGATACATGCTCAACTAACTTCATTCTGTACTGCCTCTTTACTTAAATACCAATGAAGTTGTACAGGTCTCGTGACTTAATGGCCCAGCTGTAAAGGATGACAATAGAGGTCCAGGTATGTGTTACATCATATCCCTGGTGACTAGGCTAAGTACTAACAGTTTACACTACAGTAGAATCCTTACAATAGGATTAATGGATCACATCAGCTACAGCACACAGGAATACAATTAATACAATAGAATTCATTCACTTAGAATACCATAGAACAGTATATACCTTACAATTTACAAAAAGGCAGCGATAATCTCCCATTACTTCGCTAGAGGGGTTCTTTGATCAAAAATATAAAGCAGCTGTTACAGGCCAGCTAGGCCATATGCAACGTACTTCTACTGTGAGAATCTGTTCAGACCTTTTTCCAAAGAAAGGATGTTCATGGTAGGACAGAAGTTTTACATAGATCTACATTCAAATTCCTCAAATTTGGGAAAAGACATGTATATTGTTGGCAATGACCAGTTTCAATGCTTTGAATATTACAAATCCTAACTAGTCTCTCTAATATTTTACAAGGTTTATTTTCTTATAACATACAGTACACAAACAAATTTAGGATTTTGAAACTGATAAATTCTGGAAATCCAGAAAACCCACATAGCTTAAAAGGGTTTTAAAGGCATTGAAGACTCGCCCCAAACCGTGTGCGGCCATCTGAAAAAGTTAACTTTCCGTTGCTTGCAAGTGACGTTTTGTTCGTGTCGCTACAAAATGCAGACAGTACAATAATGAAACATGATACCTTGTAATCTTTAGCTGGACCTGAGATGTCCATCGCTGTATTGTTTATGCACTTTGCTGTGGGTATTGACCACAGCTGTATGTACTGACTGTACGCTAGTGTCTAATTACCGATGGTAGCAAGCTGAATGTGTGTATTTTCTGGGATCAATGGTGGTGTCTAACACTTCTGTTACACCTCATTCGAAACTAGGTCAGATTACCGGCATTAGACGTTTCTTTTTGCGCGAGTCTTCACACCCTTTAACCGCCACCAAGTGCCCTGTGCCCTATTGTTTGTAGAAGTAACGTTCCCCGTATAATCTGCGTTTAATTGTAACTTTTGAACAGCTAATATGTATAAATTTACAAGGACATGCTCAGTAATATTTGGCAATTCTATATGATTAATAGCAATTGTGTTTAGGTGTTCTTGTTATGAAAATACAGAAATTAATATGAACGGTAACCGGTCTTTATGTTATTGTGTATTATATGTATGTCCATATGTGAAACCTTGGTAAACAAATTCTAGATTTGATGAATCTCAAACTTGGTATGCATAATGTAGGTGCCGAATTGGGGTAGGTCAAAGTTCATGTGAGGTCAACAAGTGTCAAAGTTAACATGAAAACCTCACAATTTTACTTGTGAGTTCTCCAATGCAGCTATGCTATTTTTTTTTTAGATGAATATAGTCCTGCAGGTTAGTTTGTCAAGGGCTCAATGTACAGTACAAAACCTGGTTCAACACATGAACTGTGCTTTAAGCTTAACATTCCTTTAATGTGCAGTCAAAAGAATGTGCTGTTATCATCTTTACTTAAATGATGCATAGCGAAATGGCTTAATAATTAGTCTAGTCGACAGATATTTTCCAACGTTTTTCAAAGTACTTCGTTAAATCAATGGTTGATGCCCCACGAGTATGAAATTTAAACTTTATTCATCAAGAGGAAGTGATTATCAAAGTAAAACATGTCGTAGCATCATAATAAGCAGCTAGGCCTACTGTAGTGTCAGTCCAAAACAATTATAAAAACAAACATCTGCAAGAATAGCTAGGAAGATACCTTGCCTTCTGTTACATTAGGGCTCCTCTAGTACTACAGTAAGCATATATACAGTAGCTAAGTACTGTATGTGTGCGCGAGTCCTAAGCCTTTACAGTACCTCTCTGCTACTTTGAAGTTTGACCCGCTACTCGATTAGTGTGACTTCGTCCATTTTGAATTTTCCCAATTATTTATCTTGTCTTTTAGCTGCAGATTGGTGAGCGAAAAATATCCCTTTTACTCCATTAAACTGCTTAAGTCAAAGCGATCTTTAACGCAATGAAAATCTAAGGCAACTTGAAAGAGCATCTATCTTCCACTGGTGTTGATTAAATCTTTGCAAAACATCCTAGCGGGGATAACAGCAAGCGTGTCTCTAAACTCCTTTAAAAATTGTTGTATATTTTGCAAATTATGACTGATGGCATGTAGGAAAATGCCTTAAGAAATAATTTAGGAGATGTTTAGCAACCTTAAGTATACTGGTATTCTGACATGAAATATTTTTTCCATCACGTTTTTGTGTTAATGAACCCAATTATATCCTACCGTTATTAGTGTAAGGCACATTGAAGCCTAACCAACTGGGCAGTTCCATGCTTTGTGGTTGAGAATGTTTACCAAAATTACAGATAATGGTGTATTGTGGATTTGTTTTCTGCAGATAAAATCTAAAGGGGAATTGTATCATTAACTTATGAATTATAATATCGCAAAACTCAGAATAGTGGTTACAACTTGTTTAAAATTTGTTTATTACTGTAGGTCTATATTAATATCATGCTCTTATATCTAAACTTCCACATGTCCTCATGTTTATTGTTAGTAGTCTACTTGGGCCGCTAGAACTATAATTTACTGTGTAAGGGTTGCCTGCACATACAGTATATCCAAGCGGTCGTGATATCAATGTTCAATAAACATTTTGCATTTGTTGAGAAATTAGTATTTATGAACACAACATATTTATGTATGCCTTTAAAACACATTACTGTTCCCTGTACTAAATGGTTATATTAGATTTTAAATGCTTTCGCTATACTGTATGTTGTAATTGCTCATTAAAACTCCCCGTACTGTACATAATGCGTACAGATAGCGAACCATTTTACACAGTTTATTGGCATTGAGATCGGGCATTGATAAAACCAGTTAAAACCTTAAACTTGCTTCAAGTTTGCCAAGGTATTGCTTTCAGTCTTCTGTGAAATGTTTGATAGACTTGCTAATATTGGGTTTTGACTAGCCCACAAGTCACTCCCCAAAATGTCAAGTGTAGCACTGCATTTTCTATTCGCCATTTGCTTAAAATTCTACTCGCCAGTGGCAAGTTGGGGACCATGTAAACCGTGTTTAATGTTAAATTGTAAGTTTCAATTCGACTACCCATCCATAGCTTGTCCAAAATTATGCATATATTAATAAATTGTATTTTAAAAATTGTTCAGAAAGATGTATTGTCATTTGCACACCAAGGACAAACAATTGGACTACCCTCCATAGCTCGTCAAAAAATATGCATATTCATGAATTGTACTAAGTTAAAACTTGTTCAGAAAAATGTATTGTGATTTAGCACACAAGGACGAAAAATTGCTGCCAAACAATCCTGTAATGGTGAGAAATATTTCCTATACATACTGTACAATATCAGTTATAATCATATCTCTGGTTGGTTTCTTCATCCAAGTTTCCAAGTTTGAAGACTAACTGCATGCAACTCAATCAATCAATCAGAAAACATATACATGTCTCAAATATCAACAACAGTTGTTCAAAGGCACATAAGAGCTCAGTGTTTATGGTGCATGGTAGAGTAGTCTGACTTTGGGGCGAGTCTTCACACCCTTTAAGATGGCCCACACCCAGTCACGTGGTGCACCAGCTCTGACCTGGTAGTCCGGACGGGTAAACCATCCACACCCGGCATAGGCTGATAGGAAGAAAAGCTTTACTGTATACAGCAATCTCTAGGTGTATTCCCTTCCTGGATGTAATACAAGTACATACAGGAAACAAAAAAAAACACACAATGTATTAGCATTGTACAAGCTTTCGACATGATACACTGCACTGTGGTAGCGGATTTTGAGACCATTGATAATATTACATACAATACAACAGAGTTTACAAGTAGGGTTCCTGTAAATGCATTTACTCAGTATCCTGTTTGAACCATTGAGGCTGTACAGTATCATCCCAGAAAAAAAAAATGATTGTTGTTTGTTGGAAATGTTTATTGGAAATTTATGTATTTTTATGGAGAATGTGACATTTTTGGAATGCTTGACATTGAACCAATGTAAATTGCATTATGACGTCTTGGGTTAAAGTTTAATCACTTTACCATCACAGGCGACACAGAGGGCAATCCTACAACTTACATTTTTTCCATTATTGTTCTTTCTTCCTCCTGTTTAATATTGCTTGGCACTGAGCCAGGGTAGACTGATTTACTTATAAGCAGCTTTCCTGTTTGGTTAAAACCATTACTTCCTCCACATTAAGCACAACCTCCATTAAAAGGCGGGCTGGCTATTGATGAAACGGTTTCGCATGTACACACAAGATAAGATAGAATCAGCATACGGGTCTGATACTGCAGTGAAATTTCAGCCACCTTTCCAGAATGATATTAGCATGTATAAGCTATAAGATGGCAACTGATCAAATTAATGAAGACAGTTTGTCAGCTAGTGTTTCGGTAACTAACATAAATTAGAAAAGCAAGTAATTGATTTCATTTGCAAGGGAAAAGTTTGTCTCCAAGGTATACTTGTACTATAGGCGTATATCTATGGTAACTAACTATGTTTACGTTAAAATGTTTATTAACTTATAAGTGCTCGATATCTATAAAAAATTAATAACAAGTACATACAATACAAAAAGTTCATACAGTCAAGAAATGTCTAAATAAAATGCTTTCTTAAAAGAGGTGAGCTTTTAAATCACGCTTGAATCGTTCAAAACTCTGAATATTTCGAAGAAAATCAGGTAAGCTGTTCGAAGTCATGGGAGCTGCGACGGGAATCAATCTGTCATTTAAAATGTTACGCTTAGTTACTGAAGTATCAAGCACAATGCCCAAGTCAGTACTGTAGATGATGAAAGTAAAACCTGGACGCACTTTGCGATTAGTATTAATCACACAAAGACCCCTAATAATCCAATTTGAAAAATGTTAGCCGTTGTCATCATTATATTTACCATACTAAAGCTCATTTTAGAACTGCATTATCCATTGGTGACATCGATAGGATTTTCTCCAGTAATTACATGCATTTCAAAGCTTTTGTGTTTCTAGTAATAATATTGGGAGTTTCATTATGAAACGAAAACAATAGTTTCATTATGAAACGAAAACAATTGTTAAACGAGCTGCACGTGAGTCTGGTCGCCAATGAGCGACAGCCAAATCTACAAAGTGTAACTGAAAGAGGTTTATGGGCAAAGGCTTGGTTCAGCCGTTCGAGTGTCCGCCTCACAATTCTTAGGTTCCAGGATCAAAATTATATTATCTTGACCTGTTCAAAAATTCGCTGCAGTGCAGTGGTGATGTGCGGAGTCTCCCGTGGATTTGGTATTTCTGGTTGGTGAACTTGGGAAAAGGGGTTTGTTTCTGTTCTTCACTTGGTTTTAAAACAACTTTGTTCGTCGTGGCTGCACTGCAGTGATGTCAAATGGGGTGCCTATTTCTACCTCAGTATTTGAGAAAGTGGTCAGATGCTGCCGGGCATACACTATTTCCCATCGGATAGGGACGTTAAATGGCGGTCACGGGAGCAGGAATGGGAGCGCATTGACACCCCTGCTTGGTTATCCTCTGAACTCTTATAATCAAAAAGAGAAGGCTTGAAATAAGCCGGTGTTCATCCATGATCTAACACAGATAGGGGCTCCAATAAGCTACTGTGATCCTTGGGTCTCTAAACTAAATTAAACAGTAAACTGTTTAAGCCATGAAAGATAGATCTGCCTTTTGCCTCGTTTCCAGTCTGTGATAGTTGATAGGATGTAATGAATATTATAATTAAATTTATGTAATATAAACAATAATAGTTTTTAGTTCCGAAAGAATTTTTCACATTACAATAAAACTTTTTGACCCAATTAGTTAACTTGAACCTACAGTAATATAAAATTGTAAGGAATATTCCCCAACTTATCATGTGTACATGTTTGGTGTACATAAAGGTGTCTTGGATTTCCCCTCTCAAGGTGGTATTCTATACTGTGAAAAACAGTGCTACTGTACAATGCATGTACAGGAGTTCTAGTGTGTGTACACTGTTAAGTGTATTATTATTGTAGTGCGTGTGCACGCTACAATATTAGCTTTACTGGCCAAGTACAGTACCTACATGACTGGACATTGAAACTTTAAGTTTCATATAGTCTCTGTACATTTGCAGTTTCAGAGGCTAGCTGCCTAGCCAACTTATCATGAGTGCTCACAAGTGCCCTCCCTCCCTTTGTAGGTACCTCCATGAATATATATACTCCCTGGTGTGTTGTCTGCCCAAAAATTAACGCCACGAACAACCAAAAAGTTCTACGCACACTACAATGTATTTACTGGCAAATGCAGTTCTAGTACGTCTTGGATTTCCCTCACAGGGTGGTATTCAGTACTGTTCATACAGTACTGATGTAGTACCATGTGTAACATATACTGTATACAGGAGTTCACATTACAGTGTGCACAGTGTTTACTGGGTATCATGGCATACATATTGTGCATTGTTCATACAGTACTGCTGTAGTACCATGTGTAACATATACAGGAGTTCACATTACAGTGTGCACAGTGACTGGGTATCATTGCATACATATTGTGCAATACAGATTGGAAGGTACAGTAGTTCAACTAACACAGTTTATGAGGTAAACAATGCGTTTAAGTCAAGAAGGTTAAGACATACTGTATATCTTTTATTAGTCATAGTTTGTGTAGTGAGTACGTGGCACAGTACAGAACCCTATCGGAATTGATGGAGGTCAAAGGTCACACGAGGTTAACATATGCCAAAGTATGTAATCCTTTTAAAACATGGTAACTTCAAAATTAAAGCTACACTGAATCTGTGAGATTTGTCATGCTATGGTTTTCATTTGATGACAGGCCCAATATAAAATAGATCTCAAGTGATCTTCAACTATACATATATAGTCCAGGAAATGAAATATGCTTCAAACAGTTAATACTCTGAGCTTCAAGGGGGTTAAAAGGTTATCTCAAACTATGGCCACTTAAATGGCTCAAGGAGTCAACAGGCTATATCAAATGGTCTCAAAGTCATTCTTACACTCTGAGATTTATTCTTGATGACTTTGGCTTTGGCAGTAAGTTGTGAAAATATTTCACAGTTTGTAAACAATTTCATGAATGTAACTCTGATATGATTAATAACAATTATTAAAGAGGTTATTGATGGTAAAGCTGATTTGCTAGCTCAAATTGGTAAAAGAAAATCTCTATTTGCTCAATACATCTACAGTATGTGTCTATATAGATACTTCACCATAGGCGTAGGAGGCGGGGGGCTGGGGGGCTGCAGCCCCCCAACTAATTATTGTTGTGAAAATTCGGGCAATATGATGAGAGTTTTTCGGGCACCTACTGAAAGAAAAATAATTTGCAATATTTGTGTTTTTCAATGGTTAAACTGATATTATTACAATCATGATTATTATAACGACTTCCCCAATAATTATAACCAATTTGGAAGGTTAATAACACGACAAATATTGTATGCTATTGGCATGCGTTGTAATAACCGATGCATGCCTATATGATATGCACATTAACACATTGAACGCGCGCGGAGCGTGCAAACAATTTTGGTTATATTTTACGGGCAAGTCGTTACAGCCCCCCCAAATCAAATTGGGCTCCTACGCCTATGTACTTCACCTAGGAAGACTGCTTTTTCTGGATACACTGAAACATTTTGGAATAAAAATTCTATGTATACGATAATAATCCTTACCAGTGAATTAATTGGTTGATGCCCACAAATGAGTCCCACAGATAAGAGATGGACATCTTTTTTGGTTCTCACTTTACTTCTTGGACAAATTTAAGTCACTTGCTCTACATACAGTATAAGCCAGATAAATGTGGAATTTTGAGCAATTATCTAGATGGCAAGGAAGCACCAAAGTCAACTGGCTTTCTGTTTATTTTTATATTATTATTATTATTATTATTATTTTTTGTTTGTTTGCAGATTTCTATAAGATGAATGCCAAAAATTTAAAAGGACATCCTCCAATAAGTATACGAAAGCTGATAGAGATAGTCGGGCTATACTGTATACTCAGTGTATTCATCAAACCAGTGAAGGTGAGCATTCTTTTAATCTGTTGTTCACTAGCTAAGTGCATTTAAAAAAAGTGGACACTCAATTTAAAGGGTGACTTTAGGCACAAAAGTAATTTTGATGTGACCATTAAAACCCATTGCTATCAATCCAGGTTTGAATTTCTGAAACTCTTTTATCATTTTTGAGGAAGTATTTGATCCTTAGAACAATTGA
>KN887326.1:35654-58732 GCA_000934455.1 Apostichopus parvimensis | reverse complement strand
AAATTGTAAGGTGCAATTTCCCTGTGCAAAACCACAATGAAAGGGGTGGCATTGTGGTTTTCAAACAAAGCTCAGAGTTGGCAAAACAGATTTTCGAGGTTCCACAATAGAGGTATGTTCTTGTTCCATGTTTTGTCACTTAAAGTGTCAAAAATGAAGTCTTATGCCTCAAGTCATCTTTGCATTTCAGATCTCCAGGAAAAATAATCAATATCTTTTCCTTAATTTACTTTAACTTTGCACTGAATCCCTGCATTATCCAGTCACCCCCAACTGAGTATTTTGTAAAGGTCAAGGTTTGAGGGAAATCAGGGAGTTAAGTGTTATAATATTATATATATGCCTTAGTTTGCAAAGTTCTGTATGCCTTCATTGTGTTAGGTTACCCCTTTAAAAGCCTATCCATAGGGAGCTGTCAAAATTAAGGAAAACAGGTACTGTATCTGACACAGAATGAACTAATAACACATTGTCCAGAAATTTCGAAACAAAGTTCTCATCCAAATTTATTGTCTTGATGTATACATGTACCTGTACAGTAGTTATTTTGTAATGAATTACAAGTTTTCTTACACAGGATATTGTTATACACAAGACATTAGGTGTTAAAGTGATGTAAAATAGGCCGGGTAGTAGCTGCTTGTTTTATCAAAATTATTTTCTGTCCTCGTTTGTACTACTCAGTTAAAGTACTTACGATTTAAATCGACTTCTTACAGTTTGGTAAAAATACATTTTGAAGACCATACAGTGTACTTTTGAGTTTTGCGACCAACTTCAATCAAAATACGTATTAAAGTTAATTTGATTTCAATTTGGAGTTAAATTTGTTTCCACGATGCTTCCTTTACATGTATAGATGTCCAGCTTGAGAAAGGGACACAGATCCGATTTCAAATTTCATGATCAGCTTTCTCAGTGGTTTATTCAAACCATTATCAGCTGCCCATTGTAATAAATTGATGGCAACTATTAACAAATCTTCAGCTTTGGTAGTTTGATACAAAATGTTGCCATGGAAGCTCTGATGAAATCTGTTTTAAAATTTACTTCGTTCCTCGCTTACCTGTCTCCTCACAACCTTTTAACACTGTGTGCCCTCTATGACCGAACCCCCCCCCCCCCCCCCCGGTCTATGCCCTTCATTCTCATTCTACCATCCAAAGTGTGTAGGAATGTATAGGTTCATCCTACTGTACATCTTTGCATACAATAGTCATAACTGCATACAGTTTAAAGTACACTACATCTGTACAGTAGTTCTAACAGCAAAATGACTGGTTTTGGATGATTTGCAGGACAGTTGCTATAACCTTGCCGGGATTCAGGGGGCAAAACGCTGTTTTAATTATTGGTCATTCTTCCATAGTGGCAAAAAACTCATTGAGTTGTATTTTTGCCACACTGGAAAGTCACAAGTTGGTTCCTTTGGCCTTGCACTTTGGGAATGAAGTGTTGGATAAAAGGTCAAGTTGGTTCAGTTATCAACTGGTTTATCAGGATGTACAGTGCTGTGGCTTTATGAAAGAATACTTTGTTTCTGTGAGGTTAATATTGAATAGCAAATAAAGATTTGTCCAGAATATTTGAAAGTGTGGAATATTTTTTAATTGATCAGATCCATATCTTATGGCAAGGGGGTAGAATGGGGGATGGGAGGAAGTAGGAGAGGGGGAGGGAGGACGAGTGGGAGTAACAGTTTAGGGATGTCATAGCAGGTTGTCTATTCATATTCAAATTTTCCAAAATGTTTTTAAAAATGAGTTCTTAAAGAATTTGCCAGCAATGGAATGATGTTGACTAATAATGAGATAATAAGAATACTGATGCAAACAGTTTCGTTTGAAAAATTCTTAACAGGTTCCTGTTTGTCCAATGGTGGAACTTGTCATCTCAGATTACAATGTGTGTTGAATTTGTTGGAGGTGTGCCAAAGTGTGCTACATGTCGTGATAAGATCTATGACTAAGAGAGGTATTTTGCCCCGTTTCTTCCAGTTGTAATCTGCCAACTCGCCAATAAATATGCATGTTCAACAATATGACAAACACCTATTGCTTAATTGCTAGAGATTTTTGACCTTGGCGTGTGTGTATATCGTCTATCCATATTTTGAAAATTACAATGTTTATTTTCTTTTATTATGGTAATAACAATATTTTTCTGAAGTACTTTGCTGTCTACCACACATTCGTCCCATAGACCTGTGTTAATAACTGTTTACTGCCTTGGAATATTTGATGGGTCTGAAGGTCAAAAGGTCATTGGATGTCTCAAGAAAGAGGGATTTCAATCTAAATTCATCGATTATGTTACATGTAATATAAGGGGGGGAAAACTGCAGTCTGCAAACAAACTTTAGGTGTTGAAGTATCATGCTTTAGCACAAATTAGCTACATACCGTGTCCTATAGGCCTGCTACATTCATTATATGGCCGTCATGAGCTCACCGGCGAACAGTACATTAGAATTAACACCCTAAAGTAAGACAAATTAGCATGCACCTACAATTAGCACAAATATTCAGTTCTTGTAAAAATGGTGAAAAGAAAAAAAAACAAAACAAAAGAACCCACATCAGACATTATAATATTCTACCTAAAGCTATAGGGAGGAATGAGCAGGGCTTTATATTTGGCCAGGAATGTGAAATTTTATCTCCTTTACTGGGACTGGGGAATTGAGTTATATCGTTTTGGTAAATCTCTCTGGAAAAGGTTGTGAATTAGAGCTATTGTGAGCAATTATGCTCAGTATCCTTGGGGGTAACAATTTTTTTTGGGGGGGGATGGTTGGGGATGGTTGGGGGTGGGGGGTTGGGTTGGAATTTGAAGGATGGTGATCAGTTGTGATGGCGATCTGACTGATCTGATTTTATCAGATACGATCTTATCAGATACAATCTTATAGACTTAATACATGGCAGGTGCAGTATTACATATATGAGTCACATTGTAGAGTATTTATCAAGACTACATGGATTATTCTGATATTAAACTCACTGCATCATGTGCATTCATCAAATATCTCAGCATGTTCTACAATTAAAGGAAGCACAGTGTGACATTACTGTATGCATCAGCCCACTGTGTATTAAATGCCACCTAACGTAATGGGGTATATGGGAACAGATTAATATTAAACTTACACCCCCCAAACACTGTCACCTTCTTTTTATTCATTTCATATATATGCCAGCTACGTTCGTGATGTCCGATCCAGAAATTTGTCGGGGTGTGATAATATTATAACGTTAATGTGACATCATCGGCATCATACATTGATGCTACAAACTTGCAATTAAAATATTTAATTGATAATGGGAATTGGTCCTCCAATCACTAAATTTACCTAACACACACAACAACACAGGAATTCATCTCAAATTTCCTCTTAAATTCTAGCTACTCCACAGAGTAACTTAAATCAATTAAAACTTTCCTGTTAAGTCACAAGAATGGAATCAATGCACATGTTGCAAATACTGTATCCATCACCACAAGCTACTGTATTGATAGCGTTTATGCAAGAAAATGCAGCTTGTGCCGGTACCTTTGGTTGATATCCGCAAAGATTGAAAGTGCAAACCTTTTTGCAAAATTTGAAATGAAGCTTGGCATCGTTCATTCGCGGTAGAGTCGGTAGTTATTTCACATCTTATTCCACATTTATTACAAATCAATCATTATTTGTCTTTTCCTTTCTTTCCTGAAAAATTCTGACACGTAACATTTGTTGCCGACATTTTTTCGTGAATTATTTACAGCTTCTCTCCTGTATTTCCTTCCTATCCTTTGGACAAGCTCCCTTGTTTGTATCTGAAAACAACTGAACGGTTAATCAACATACATCAACACATACAAGGTTCTTTCCTTTTACGTGACATTTACTATACCTCTCTTCAACCCTTGCCTCTCCATCTGCGAAGAAGAAGAGTTTGTGGCATTTCGTCTTCATCTCTCTGTCTTTTCGTCCGATGTTATTCCGTTCGTAGTTCATGTAATCATAGCTGTAGCTCCAACAGCTTATTTGTGTCAGGAATATCCCTAATTGTACCCCCAGACTGTCTCACAAATTCGTATATAATCTGACCGCATTTTCTTTTTCTCCTCTTTTCCTGATTTATCTGCAGGTCTTGAAAGCGCTGGACATTCTACAACCACCGCATATTGACTTCTTCGAGGAAATGTATCCTTTTTCCGTTAATTAAATGCAAATGGTACTTGAATGGGAAGACTAAGAAATAAGGTAGGACCCTAGCTGGGTGTTAAACAGGACCCCTGGGTATAGAGGAACAGTGTGGACGGTATAAAATCTGCAGAGCTTGAAAGATAACTTTCCCATTACCGTAGTAACTACTGTATGATGATTTAGGAATATTTAAGGCTGCAGAATACATTTTCCCACAAGAACGGAATCAAAATGGTTGACTCTTGTTGATCTTTTGGTTTATAGATGGTAATGATTTTGTTTACAGCAGTGGTATCAGTGACTGCTGGAACTTTGAGGAGGGTATGGGACTATAGAGGAGGGGGTAAGGGGGGCTCCCAGGAAACTATAAGTGGAAGAGAGGCCTGATAGAGCTATCTTAGTTTTCTGCGGAGGAGGAAACATTTACAGTAACAAGAGCTCTACTTAGAAGATGATAGTGTTGTACGCATATGGAATCTGATACTGTGGTGAAGCATTTCTTGCCTGGGTTACAATAGTTTCCATAGCAACAGGTCAAGTCCTAACAATGTACATTCTTGAGGTGATATTCATATCTCAGATTGTGTTAGTCATATTTACATTATGAAACCATACTTTTGGATGTCTGAAGTGTATATTTTAACAATTGTTGTTGGTGTACTAGTCTTGCTTGGTGAATGGTCAAAGGTTAATTGTCCCTTCCAGTATGGTAAGATTCTTACACTGTTCAACTTTTTTTGCCACCATTAATAATAAATTCATTGATCCAGGTAATTCTCTGAAGTAAGTCTTGAGGGGTCAGAAGGAGAAAATTTATGCTTTAAGGTGATTTAGTAAATTTTGGTCAGTTTTGGAAAGAAGAAGGTTAGAGGTTAAAGAAGAGTCAGGGAAGAAGATGTGATTGAGTTTAAAATAAGGAAAGCGATCAAGAAGAATGTTGGAAAAATATATTGAAATTTTTAAATATGCAATCATCAAAATATGGAAATAAAGACTTACACAGACGGTAGTGTATTGGCCTCTATAGTGCATTGACCCGTAATGTAATTAATGCCAACCACTTTAGCTATGTTTCTGTTTCAAAAAGGAATTGACTCAGACATTATAAAGCCAAAAGAACTAATATTCCTGAAAGCTGTTTTCTACAAAAAATGATTTTCTACCAAGAATGCTTGCATGGCTTGTGAATTAGCTTGAAATGGCAAAGCAATTGTTGATTGCTAAGCATTTATTGCAGGTTGTTGAATTTCCTGTTGAGGGACTTTATTTTATTTTCATTTTTATGATGATTTTATTTCTTTTGGTAATTCGTTAAAAGAATTGATACAAATGTGATCTTCTAAGAATGTTGCATAATCTGGTGTAAATCATAGATTGGGAAATTTTGTATCCTAAAAGTGTTCTAAAACCAAAACCTGGGCAAAATATGGACAAAGCTGTGGGAGGGGTTGCAAAAATGAGGGGAGGGGGAATGAGTCGGGGGGGGCGTTCGATGATGAAGAGGCATCTGATAGCCTAACCTAACCTTACAACTTTACCATGTAAGTTATAAATACTGAAGAAAAGAGAAAGGCAAAAAGTTACATATTGTAATCCATTTTTATTGTAATTATGACATTTGACCTTCTAAGAGAAAGCCTAAACTTTTGACAATTGTTTTGCCTGATGAAATATGAGGGTATGCCTTGAAAGAGATACTTAACTGTCAGTTGAATGTAGAGATTATAGGTCTGCTTTAGTGGCGTTGTGTCACGTGGCTATCAGTAGCACTACTTGACGTGAACCCTAACTGTACACACACACACATATAGTCAAGATCTATAGTAGTGATGTATGATGGATGGAGTCACTGCAGTATATGGGATGGTACATGCAATACAATACAAACAATACAATAGGACATAATACAATACAGTACAATACAATGTAGTACAATACAATACAGTACAATATACAGTACAAAATAAATATAATACAATATAATACAATACGATACAATACAATACAAAACAACATAAATACAATACAGTACAATACGATACAATACAAAACAACATAAATACAATACAGTACAATACAATACAGTACAATATAATACAACATAAATACAATACAGTACAAAACAATACAATATACAATACAAAATAAATATAAAACAATATAATACAATACAATACAAAACAACATAAATACAATACAGTACAATACTATGCAGTACAATAAAATACAGTACAATATACAAAACATAATAAATATAATACAATATAATACAAATGATACATACAATATAATTCAATACAAATGATACAATACAAAATAAATACAATACAGTAAAATACAATACAGTACAGTACAATATACAATACAACATTAATACAATGCAAACAATGCAATTCAATTCAATACAATACAAATGATACACTACAGTACAATACAGTACAGTACAATACACAATACAAAATAATAGAATAGCATAGAATACAATACAAATGATACAATACAATACAAACGATACGATACAAAATAAATACAATACAAACATACAATACAAACGATACAATACAAATGATACGATACAAAATACAATACAAACATACAATACAAACGGTACATGCAAGTGTCAACTCAGTGCTGAATTTAATGCTGGTTGTACTTCAGTAGATTTATAAAGGCCACCACTCCCACCAGTATTGTGAACATGTAATATTATCATGTTAAGAAAATGCAAATGATGCTCAGAGCTCTTCAAAAATAATTTCCTGTACTGAGTAGGTCTTGCTGAGAAACTTGAAGATATATACAGGCACCGAAATGTTATAAAAGTATGTCATTAAATGTCCCTAGTGATGTACCAAATGCACATGCATTTGCTTTTAGTTTTAAATGTGAGTGCCAATTCTTTAGCAATTCTAGCATATTTTTGCATACTACAGATGGCCTTTGTTGGTGTTTATTAATTTATGAGAAGTTTCTTAGTTTCTTGTATGAATTAGTGCAAAACTTAAAATTGGCTCATTTATGGAAGAAATTTTCATATAAGGAAACTTTCTGAAAAATCCAAAGAAAATTATTCAAGTATTTAGGTGACTACCGTAACGTTCATTTTTAAGGTGAACAAAAATGAAATTAAAATTTAAAATTCATAATAAATGAAATAAAATCCTTGGATGGATGCTAAGTCTTAGCAGTCTTGAACAATTGTTGAATCTTATCAAGCCACTCTTGAGTTTGTCAAGTTTGCTGTGAAATTGGCATCATATAATGCAAACAGCTGCTTACACATCCAAAAGTAATGTAGAGTTGCTTCAGGGTTACAAATTTTGAATTGGTTCATTCCTATGTATGCTTTAACCAGGGGCATCTTCTATACTTTACCATGGCTCCCTATTATTTGTTTAACTGTGTCCTACATTTTGTAACTCCCCCTTTTAGATAAATGGAAGGAGCCATATGTCTGGCAGTACAAGAGACTCTGTCTGCGATTGGTTACACAGTGCAATAACCTTTGTTCGGTCAGGTAATCTGTGAGACCAATCTCATGCCTGTAGTCTCAATGCAGTATAGCATAACTCATATGAAGCTGTACTGTGTTTCTCTGGCTTTCTGTTCAATGCTGGGACATGTCATTTATCCCAGAGCAGAGCAGCTAACCCCAGCTAAGTCATGTTGCTAAGGCTGTAGTATTATCAGCTTAGGCTGTAGTATTATAACCATAGCCTAACATGACAGTCGTATACAAATACAAGACCTTTGAACTAATTAATATTGTTCATTGTACTTCACTGCAGGGTTATAGTAATGCTACATAGCACTGTTTACACAGTAGTTTTGTAGGCAACATTGACTTGAACAATATTTATTGATCAGGGTTTTCTAATGATTCTTTCCACCTTTTGTTTTCTCTTCAAAATATTGAAATCTTTTTCATTGCGGGAACTTTTCAATAGAGAAAGGAAATAGGTATAGTGTGCATCTGGCAAATGCACAATATGGTACGGTAACAATATAAAATAAAATTCGAAACTGAGTTTTGGATTTCTGCCCAGCAGAGGCAGCCTTGCAGATACCGCAAATACAGTATTACCATGGTAACAGCTACCTCTAGTAATAGTGCACTCATCTTATCTTGTTTAATGAATGTTACTTCTCCACAGTGGCGTAGGAAGGTACTTTTGAGTGGGGGGGGGGGGCTGAAGACTAATGGTTGGCCGGGGGGAGGGGTCTAAGGGGAGGGGGTGTCCCCCTCCCCTTTGGAAATTCTTTGCATTTCCAGGTGGCCTCAGATGCAATTTGGTGCACACTTCAACATCCACTTCATTTTGTAAATAATTTTGCATTTTCACCTGGACTTAGATGCAATTTGGTGCTCCAAATGAGATTTTTTTCTCATTTGGAAATGAAAAAGGGGTTTTCTGACTTGCGAAGCGGGGGGCGGAATGATACTTCCGCCCCTCCATATTTTTCACTGGGGGGGGCTGGCGCCCCCAGTTCCTACGCCCTTGCTTCTCCAAGTGTATCTACAATAGGTTACCCTCCTACGATTTACAAATGCCACCACAACAAACATATAAACTGAAATAAAAATATGTAACCTTTTTTTTATAATTCTCTGTAATAATACTATGAGTAGTTTTGCTTTCAAAGTGTGTTCATGATAGATATGCTGATCATAGGCTGATGATAAAAAAAAGAGTTTCTTCTAAAAGCAGACTTCACAGTATTGAACTTCCTATTTTTTATTTAGGGGGATGTGGGGAATTCTTTAAAATATTACAGAACTTCCTGTTTATGGAGGAAAATTCCTTGAACTATTTCAAACCGAGGGAAAACAGAATAATTCTTTGCTCGAATCTGTTTCATCGTCTAACGTGACCGTTTCAACCCACTTCTCTTTCCTGCTGAGGATCTAATATACGTAAACAATTTAATAATCTTAACAACTCCAGGAATTGAAACAGCCCGATGACCTTGTGACTTTAAAATAACAATTTCAAAATTTTGTCGTTTATGATTTGCTCATTTATGGAAGAAATTTTCATATAAGGAAACTTTCTGAAAAATCCAAAGAAAATTATTCAAGTATTTAGGTGACTACCGTAACGTTCATTTTTAAGGTGAACAAAAATGAAATTAAAATTTAAAATTCATAATAAATGAAATAAAATCCTTGGATGGATGCTAAGTCTTAGCAGTCTTGAACAATTGTTGAATCTTATCAAGCCACTCTTGAGTTTGTCAAGTTTGCTGTGAAATTGGCATCATATAATGCAAACAGCTGCTTACACATCCAAAAGTAATGTAGAGTTGCTTCAGGGTTACAAATTTTGAATTGGTTCATTCCTATGTATGCTTTAACCAGGGGCATCTTCTATACTTTACCATGGCTCCCTATTATTTGTTTAACTGTGTCCTACATTTTGTAACTCCCCCTTTTAGATAAATGGAAGGAGCCATATGTCTGGCAGTACAAGAGACTCTGTCTGCGATTGGTTACACAGTGCAATAACCTTTGTTCGGTCAGGTAATCTGTGAGACCAATCTCATGCCTGTAGTCTCAATGCAGTATAGCATAACTCATATGAAGCTGTACTGTGTTTATCTGGCTTTCTGTTCAATGCTGGGACATGCCATTTATCCCAGAGCACAGCAGCTAACCCCAGCTAAGTCATGTTGCTAAGGCTGTAGTATTATCAGCTTAGGCTGTAGTATTATAACCATAGCCTAACATGACAGTCGTATTCAAATAGAAGAGCTTTGAACTAATTAATATTGTTCATATTGTACTTCACCGCAGGATTATAGTAATGCTACATAGCACTGTTAGTAGTATTGCAGACATCATTGACTTGAACAATATTTATTGATCAGGGTTTTCTAATGATTCTCAATTTCCACCTTTTGTTTTTTCTTCAAAATATTGAAATCTGTTTCGTTGAAGGAACTTTTCAATAGAGAAAGGAAATAGGTATATATGTTGCTGGTATATGCACAATATGGTACGGTAACAATATAAAATAAAATTCGAAACTGAGTTTTGGATTTCTGCCCAGCAGAGGCAGCCTTGCAGATACCGCAAATACAGTATTACCATGGTAACAGCTACCTCTAGTAATAGTGCACTCATCTTATCTTGTTTAATGAATGTTACTTCTCCAAGTGTATCTACAATAGGTTACCCTCCTACGATTTACAAATGCCACCACAACAAACATATAAACTGGAATAAAAATATGTAACCTTTTTTATATAATTCTCTGTAATAATACTATGAGTAGTTTTGCTTTCAAAGTGTGTTCATGATAGATATGCTGATTATAGGCTGATGATAAAATAAGAGTTTCTTCTAAAAGCAGACTTCACAGTATTGAACTTCCTATTTTTTATTTAGGGGGATGTGGGGAATTCTTTAAAATATTACAAAACTTCCTGTTTATGGAGGAAAATTCATTGAACTATTACAAACCGAGGGAAAACAGAATAATTCTTTGCTTGAATCTGTTTCATCGTCTAACGTGACCGTTTCAACCCACTTCTCTTTCCTGCTGAGGATCTAATATACGTAAACAATTTAATAATCTTAACAACTCCAGGAATTGAAACAGCCCGATGACCTTGTGACTTTAAAATAACAATTTCAAAATTTTGTCGTTTATGATTTCATTGGAACGTGTCCAGAGACGCTATTTTTAGTGTAATTATACAATATGGTAATTACCAGACTTAGCGTTGTGTACTGAACTGATTGTATCTGGCCAAAGAAACAGGTGTGGTAAAACAACACAGTTTAAACCGTACAGTGATTAAGGTCGCTATGTATAGGAAGGCTGTACTTTAGAGATAACCAACTTAAAATTATGTCTGATGGTTAGGTTTCATTTAACTTACATTTTGATGATTTAAGTTTAAATTACTGTCATTATTTTACAGACTTTTTAAAACAAAACGTGTTCCTGATTGTACTGTACTTGGTTCCTATATTTCCCTCACACTATCTTCTTCTGTCCATGCAGAGAGACAATTTCCTATATTTTTTTCGTGGGGGGGGGCGGAGGGTTGGAGGGGAAGGTGGGTTGGAGGGGGAGGGGGGAGAAGATTGAGTGGGGGGGATAAAGCTAGTTTAGCCATTAAATTTTGCTAATTTTGCCAATTTTGCCAAATTTTCCCAAATCAGCCAATTTGTTCAACAGTCATAGTCTTATAGGTTCTTGACTACTAAGTTACCAACTTTCAATAGTTGAACAACTGAATACATTTGTAATGAAAAATGAAGGAAACCGAAAGTCCATTAAGCTTATTGGAAAAAATCCATTGGAATTTACGGAAGTAGAGGAAATGGGCAAAAAGTTTATGTTTTTTTTTATGATGACGATGCCACATTACAAAATAATTTACCTAACCTTGAAAAGGAGCAATGCCCCCTCTCCCCCCTGCCACATTTTCAAATACCATGGGTCTAACTGGGACATAACATTTAGTCCAACCTGTGTTCAAATCTGTGTATTCTTTTTCGATAGTATCACAGAGTTCTCTGTCTTCGAAGAGGGAAAAAAAATAAAATCCCTTCTGCTTATTCGAATTCACGTTACCCAATTCCCTTTTCTTATCCTTTTGTTTCGGTCATGGAGCCTAGATGGTTTGGAGTTATTAACAAGGAGAGTCGGGTTTCCGACAGGACTCGGGGCTGTGTCGAGAGCGAGTGTTTGTACCCGTTTGCTGAGAGAGGTTTGACATAGTTGGGTTGATGGTTTGGCTTTGTAGGTAGTGTCTATCTAGGCCAGGGTCTTTCAAAAGTTGCGGCTGGATGGGTGTCAAGTTTTATTGCTAAATGTGCCTATAAGCCAAAGGCCTTCAGGGCACATATCATTCAAAAATGTTTGGATTGAAGGGAGAAACAGATCGAATAGTAATAAAACTTTTGCGGTGTTATTTGGAGGAGCCGGCATTTGCCTTTTCCATTTTTACACCTACGCGGTACCAGTAAATTATGAGAAGTATTTTGCTTAAGTTGTTTTTACACAATAAGGAATATTCTGCGTGTCTACAACATTCTAATTCTTTTTCGTTTACCGTATCGCAAAGGCTCTTACCACTTTGTCTCTATTTTATGCTGACACTTTCGACACCAAAATCTCACCCAAAATGTAGGTTATCAACTTGAGAAGTGAAATTAGAAAAGTGAAGAGAAAGAAAATTGGAATTCACCCAGTTGCAGTATATCTTCTTGTCGATTTCTCCTTGAAATGTGATACATTTGGAAAGCTTGCTGTCAGGTTTCTGTGCATGTAGAATGTCATCAAATATTATAAAGAAAAACAATACAACATTGTCAGCTGAATATTGAAATGCTGTCATTAACTTGACTGTTGCCAGATGCAAAAGCAAAATGCTACCAAATTAGATAAGATCGATACCACACAAAATGATGCTGTGAGATGCAGAAAAATAACAGTATCATTTATTAAACAAGCTGCTCCAGCCATCTTGAAAGATTCTCGACCAATCTCAAAAGTTGAATTGCACACGGCAAGGAATTTTGCTTCCAAAATAAAATTTTGTTTAGAAGGTGAAAAACCTAGATTTTTGTCGATTTAACCATTGCAGTACCTTTCTTCTAGCCTCTAGCTGGTCACATTTCAATTTAGGAAAAACATGTTTGTTTTCTTCAAACTTTTTGTCTGTTTTGTGCCTGTTTATAATTTACCCTAAATGTTTAAGGAGAAGTGTCTTTGGGGAGGAAAGAGTAAAGTTCAGGGGAATATTAAGAGTTCAAAAAGATCGGTTTGAATGAACAAATTCTTGTAATTTCATCTGCAGTTTGGTCTTTGTGGCTAGTTGAATGATAGAACTGTTTTGCTGTGACATCATCAACATGTTATTGGTCCATAATATCGCTGTCGGTAACGGAAGGGCGCTCTGCATTTGGTGAATAACTTTACAACTGGAATGCTAAACAGAGTGGTAAACAATTAACTTGATGAAAATATCAGAAACTCTTTTTTTTTGTAGGAAAATTCATATTTTCCCCTCATTTCCAGGCAGACTTATCTGTAAAATGAATCTTTAAGGGGTTGACTTCTTTGGATAAATGATATTGCCATGGTAACCAAGTCCTCGTAACCCCCTTTACCTTCATATGCCTCATGTTCCCCCCAAAAGATATAAATATATATAAAAATATTTATTTTAAGCATTTCGGAAAAATATACTGTTTTCACGAGGTGAAGGTGTCAAAGTGTTAAAGTCGTCATGATCATGATTTAAGAAGTAGCATAGTGACGCAATGATACTAAAAGTAAGCGAATGCTCCCTTGTGAAGCTTTCTGTACATATCCTCATCTAACCATGTGAACGCGCAGATGGTCATAAGCCTAATGACAACCATGCAAAATGTTAATTTAAAATGTCCCCCCCAAAAAAGGACAAAATGAACAAGAAATTTACACAATTTGCTCAAAATTGTGTGATTGGGGAGAGGACTTCAAATGTTGTGTAGTTGCTGAAGTTGTGCCAGGAAGTTACAGGAAGGTCTATCATTCTGTTTTGAAATAATTAACGATTGTTTTTTTCCGGGTATATCGTGTTTTGTAAGTATTTTATGGTTTTCCTGTTCGTGTACACTCACGGATGCAATGAGATCTTTCCTTAACATTTGAACATCAGTTATGTTGTGACACAGTTAATGCAAAGTGACCTCCACAAGATTATAGTCTCACCTCAACCGCTGAGTTCTGACCATGTCAAGGTCTTCCTGTACCAAATACTAAGAGGTAAGTCATACCCACCACCACCATGGAAATGCTTTATTTGACTTCACTCCTCACTTACCTGTCCCCTCACAATTAACAACTGCACTCTCGTTCATCGCTTTTCTGTGTCTAGAGTACTCGATTACCAGAAACTAGAGGAGAAGGTGTTGGATTTTAGGGGTCAAAGGTTAGGATATATCTTAACATTAGAAATACACAGCACTTAGACAAATAATACTGCAAAATGTGTTTTGTTCCTTTATAAAGCTCTTTCTCTGTTTACATGTTTGCTTATTCCTGTGGTGACTTGTTTATAAGGAATATTTCTATTTTTGATGTGTAAGTGGCATGACCACAGAGACTTTTGGAAGCTTACTAGTTTATTTTGGAACTTGAATATGGTGATAAAAATGGGTCTGGTGAACTCTTACAAATGTCTGTCTGCTGGAATGTACTACACCACGACGACTACGACGACAGTGTGAATGTAGTGAGGCAGTTTGTTGTTTACTTGGCTCAGGTGAAACATATTTTGCAAATCAGAAAGCCACAAGACACCCACATAAATTACAAAACATTAACATGTTTTGATGGTGGCATTTCAGTTGTCACGTCGATGATTATATTATATTGACATTGAAAAGTGAATGAAATTAATAATATTATGGACATTATAGATTATTTTTATAATTATTTTTGTCTCCTTTTTCCCCCCTTTTAGGTTTGAAGTACTTACATATGGCAGGAATATTACACAGAGACATCAAACCTGGTAACCTTCTAGTGAACAGCAATTGTATACTTAAGGTAGGTTTGACACTACTACACCCCCTTCCCCACTACACGATCATCGTAGGATGAATGCTGACCCACCCTTTGAAAGTTAAAGGCATTGAAGACTCGCCCCAAACCGCGTGCGGCCATCTGAAAAAGTTAACTTTCCAATGCTTGCAAGTGACGTTTTGTTCGTGTCGCTACAAAATGCAGACAGTAATGAAGCGTGGTATCTTGTTATCTTTAGCTGGACCTGAGATGTCTATCGCTGTATCGTTTGTATACTGTGCTGTGGGTATTGACCACAGCTGTATGTACTGGCTGTACACTAGTGTCTAATTACCGACGGTAGCAAGCTGTGTGTGTATTTTCTGGGTTCGATGGTGGTGTCTAACACTTCTGTTACACCTCATTCCAAACTAGGTCAGATTACCGGCATTATTAGACGTTTTTTTTGCGCGAGTCTTCACACCCTTTAAGCTTGTGTAAAAGACAAAATGAAAGCCTGATTCTTGAGTTTATGGTAGCAAACATAAAGCCTCAAGAGGTGTATGTAAATGGAATCATTTAGGAAAGGTAAGGGGAAGGGGGGGTGGGGATATTGGGTGCTAGCTTTGGTCAGGAACCAGTCGTTCCAATACATTTGTCCTGAATGTCGTGTTATACTTAACAGTTGAAATACATCAATGTTGGTAATTATAAAAAGAAAATACCGCATCATAATATTCCAGTGGTGGAGAAATTTCGCGGGGGAAAAAGATTGAAATGTTCACTGTCGTGTACGCATTGCTCCGTTGACATCTTGAACAAACTTTGCAACTAAATCGACAATTCTCTTTTCTAATTCAATGTTATGTCCCCTTTTGTTCAGATATGTGATTTTGGCCTTGCGAGAGTCGAAGAGCCTGACACGACGAGGGATATGACCCAGGAGGTCATAACACAGTACTACCGTGCCCCAGAAATCTTGGTAGGAAGTAAACATTATACCTCGGCCGTCGACATGTGGTCCGTCGGATGTATATTCGCAGAGCTCTTAGGTCGGCGGATACTATTCCAAGCACAAAGTCCAGTGTCACAGGTAAGAAGATGAACCGTATATGATTTTTGTTTTTTGGGGGAAAATGACAAAATAAAAATAAAAAATGTAAAAACCCGGAAGAGAAAATGTGAGCTAGACCAGTGGAATTTGGGATACTATAAGCTGCTCTGTGCCATTTTTTCATTTAGTCAACAATTGTATTAAAACAGCCAACTCTGTATAATTTCAAACCAAGATTCCCATTGATAAAAATTATACAGACACCCATCCTTGTTGCATGTTCATGGTACTTCTTTTTTAATTAAATATGGAGGGCTTAACGAGCTAGTTATTAATTAATCCGATTCAATACCCCATCAATTTGTCGACCAGACACTTGTACGTGTTAAGTGTTTAACACATGTAAAGAAATTTGTTGTCAACTTTTCATGTCATGAAATGAAACGAAAGTTGACTAGTGCCAAGTTCAAGACCTATAATACATTGTAGTGGGAATTGAGTATCTAATAGCACCTGAATCTTACTAAGAAAGTCAATTCAGAATGCTGCATTAGCTCTCTCTAATGTGACTAGACTCGCACATACAAACGGATCTGGGGATTTATTTTCCTTGCATTTAAATGTAGTGATGAATGTCACAATGTGCTGTAGGATTCCATTCTTTCAGATGACAGTCCCAAAAAAATTTACCCAAATTTAAAAAAAAGAGCATATCTTTGTAATATGACATACCTTAGACTTTCTTGTCGGAATTTTTTGGGCAACTGTTTGTTCAGTCTCGCTGATGGCCAAGAAATAATTAATATTTTATTAATTGCCCATTATTTCACCAAAACCTCCCAAAAAACCGAAACAATGCAATGTTGCCAATCCCTCCCTCTCTGGATGAAGAATTAGATACAAAAAGAAAAATATCTCAACACTAAAAATGGAAAAACGTACCCGGTGGCTTTAAATGACAATTATCACAGCCATCGTCTTTATCACCAAAGCACATCGACCATTGTAGTCATGAATATTCATAAAGCTATTTCATTGCCCGAAGTGACAGTATTTATAGTACATTATCATGATCCCACGTTAATGTTACAATGAAATATGTTACTTGTGAGACAATTTCAGATATTTTAATCAGATTTTGCAGAAGACTTAACCATGTTTTGACTATAATAATGGATAACTCATATCATTTTCAACACATTTTGTTCCGCCCCCCCCCCCCCACAATTGTTTTACAAACTAGGTACTTAACTGTATGCATAAAAGTACTCATTATTATATCTATAGCAAGAGGTCAGATGACAACTCTAGAAACCCAATTTCTAAACATAACTAACCTCAAAAATTTCTGAATGATTTGTGCCATGGAAGGTCATCAAATTGATAATTTGAGATATTCTTCTTTGCTAAAGTCTTATTTGTTTGGGCTTGCAGTATTGTATTCACTATAAGATTATTCATAAATTCTTCGCCACAACTTTCAAAGAGCTTATCCTTTAATATTTTACTTTTTCGTTTTTGTTTCCCCCTCCGACAGCTCAATTTAATCACAGATTTGTTAGGTACACCCTCCTCAGAAGACCTCAAGTATGCGTGCAATGGAGCTAAAAGCCACATCTTAAGAATGCCACATAAACCTGTAAGTTTCTGCCTTTCATCCATCACACAGTTAATGTGGTCTTGCTTAAGTTATTCCTTTTAAAATGACATGCTGTTTTATGTAATTTGAGTATGCACATGTAAGTAAAGAATAATAAGAGACATGGCTGTCTCATTTCTCCATAGAATTAGATCCACACCCATACTCTCAATGGTTGTTTACTAACATTCAAAACAATAGCATTTAAGGGCCTAGTGTTAAGCTTTTGGATTTTCTGTGTACCATGAATTGGCCTCCTACAAATAAGGTATCTATTCACTTCATTGTTATCTTATCTGTGTCCAATTGACATACACTAATACTCCAGTCTTTGTTAACCCACCTACTACACAAATGGATTGATTTTTTAGTTACTGCCAGTTTGGGAATTATAATAACCTCTTTTGTCATCGTTCGTCCTTTTTCTTTTCCAGCCTTGTCTATCAGCGTTATATAACTTATCCAGTCATGCCACCCATGAGGCTGTTCACCTTCTCAGTAGAATGCTCGTCTTCAATCCAGTAAGTCCCATATTTTAGCAGAGTTCACGGTTTCTCTTCGCTTGAGTGGCCATGCACAATTTGCCGTAGACAAAATAATAAAGTGATCGTTTGAATTTGGTGGGGCGGGGGAGGGGATTTGGAATTGGAGTGGAGGTGGGGGTGGGGATGGAAGGGGTAGAGTAAGTGGGTCTCATGTATCCAAATTGCACAAATGAGAAAATGTTTTCTGACAGTAGTTGATTTTCAAAGAGAGAAAAAACTTAGCAAAATGCTTATTTACTGCAAAAAGCCTGTGTAGTTGAATATGTAAAACCCAATCTCTCTCTCTCTCTATATATATATATGTATAGATATATATGTACAAACTATGTCCACCTCTGAAGAAAATCCTCCTGCTAGGGTTAAAAGAATGGAAATGGAATGTCAGGCCCAATAATTAATTTTAAGATAGATGTGGGTGCACACAGATGATTCACATGATTGTCACCAAAGTATGACTACAATTTTGGGAGGAAAAATCTACTTTTCTCCCCCGTTTCTGTTATACCGGTAGTAGCGTGCAATTGCTCGAAGCACACTGCGCATAAAATCTGTGATTAATTGAATTTGAAATATGCACAAGTTTCTGTTGGTAGAAAATGTGGAGTTTCGGTCCTTTTGACATTATCTGGTTTTGTTCAATTTTGTTGTCCAAGTTTATCTTGACGACCCACTGAGAGGAGCGTTTTTATTTGCTTATCCCTCCGCAGGACAAACGAATGTCATGTACGGATGCCTTAGCACACCCTTATCTGGATGAGGGAAGACTACGTTACCACACCTGTATGTGCTCATGTTGTGTAAACACTCCCAGCGGGAGACAGTACACGAGTAACTTCGAACCAAGCGTAGAAGAGAGATTTGACGATGGCTATGAAGACGGAATCAACACGGTATACCAATGTAAAGGTGAGGACCCCTTAAAACGTTATGAGGACTACAGTGTGTGGCAAGAGAGAAGTATCGCTCGTGACGAAAAGTTGTCGACACAAAACGATTGCAAAGTTATGAACATACTAGTTATTATTGTTGATTAATAACTGGTACACGTGGGCGTAAATATTATGAAATTGGTTGTTGCCATACAACACCTTAATATTCCACCAAGCAAGGAACCAAAGTGCCCATTCATTTGGGCTCTTTGTTTTCATTGCATAATGTGTGGATAAACTAAAATATTTGCAGTAGCACTAAATTGTTCTTTAATTGTTTTCTTACATTTGCAGAGGCATTACATAAATTCATTACAGAGAGACACCAAGGTTCCAGTGTACCTCTCTGCATAAATCCACAGTCGGCTGCCTTTAAAAGTTTTGCCAGGTAAGTGTGTTTTATTTCTCTGGGGGGGGGGGGGGGGGGGGGGGGTTGGGATGGGGAGCTTCCTTTATTTCAAATTTGTTTATATAGTTTTTAATATGTTATTGATGGTGGCTCCTAAAGATAGGGAGGTAGTAAAGGTTAAAATTGTATGCAAAAATCATGAGTAAGGAATTATGAAATTAATATCAAAGCAGTTTGTTGTAAACAAATATCCAAAGCAGCAGCAGAGACAGGATTTTAGAAAGGAGGGGGTGTGACCCTGAGGTCATCAAATGAGGACCCCCATGTGTGGGGGGGGGGTGGGGTGTCTGTCACCAGGACCAGAACAAAGTAATATCTTAGAAATGAAATGGTGCGTAATAGACTATAAATTAGGTATATAAATAGGTTGGTATGAATGGTGTTCTAATAACAGGCATGAGCTTTTTCCGCGAATTCACGGAATATCCGTGATTTCTTTTCTACCTCGGGACAAAAACTATTATCCTAACACACTGTAGCATAAGCAAACGGGAGCCTATACCGCAATTTTTGCAAAATTCCGTGATTTATTTTTACCCCAGGCACATCCCTGTAATAACTACTTTCAATTTTTTTTTTGTGGGATTGAAAAAAAGGGTAGTGGGTGTATGTATTCCCCACACCCCCTCGATATATGCTCCTTGCAAGGTGTATGTAAACACACACCCTTAGCTCTTATTAATCACACATGTTCAGAAAGATCCATTCTGTGAGTGTGTCTGCATCAGCCATGTTTGTTTGGATCAGTATGTGGAGAATTGTGTAAACATAGTTTACCCAAAGTAAGAAAAAAAACTTAGAATTGCAGGAGAGAAAAGAAAGAAAGAAAGAAAAGGGTACAGTGCAGTAAGTCAATTCTGAAACCAAAATTCTGAGCAGAAACTGTGACCCTGATGTTTTGTTGTTGAGATGAGGATTTGCTAACTTTACAAAAAAAAATCTCAAGATTTTAGGATTTGTTTGGCAACCTGTACACCTGAAAGCATGATAGCGTGCTGTAAACATGTTTTGGTTGCTGTGGTTACTATATATGAGGAAAATTTAAACCAATGGAAATGGTTAATTAAATGAACCTAAGAGATTTCTAAACGTTGACAGTTTTGGGAATGTTCGAATGTGATGGATAGTGAAAAGTTTGATAAATAGTAAAAGCCTAAATATGGTGTTATGGATAATAAAAGCCTAAACATGGTGTTATGCATCGTAAAAGCCTGAACATGGTGTTATGCAAAGTAAAAGCCTAAACATGGTGTGATGCATAGTTAAAGCCTAAACATGATGTGATGCATAGTTAAAGCCTTAACATGGTGCTATGCATAGTAAAAGCCTGAACATGGTGTTATGCATAGTAAAAGCCTAAACATGGTTGTATGCATAGTAAAAGCCTAAACATGGTGTTATGCATAGTAAAAGCCTTAAGATGTTGTTATGCATAGTAAAAGTCTAAACATGGTGTTATGGATAATTAAAGCCTAAACATGGTGTTATGCATAGTGAAAGCCTGAACATGGTGTTATGCATAGTAAAAGCCTAAACATGGTAGTATGCATAGTAAAAGCCTAAACATGGTGTTATGGATAATAAAAGCCTAAACACGGTGTTATGTATAGTAAAAGCCTATACATGGTGTTATGGATAATAATAGCCTAAACATGGTGTCGATCTTCGGTGAGCTGCAGATTTCTGTTCTGATGTAAATCAAATAATCAGAATTGCTAATTAACATTAATTAGGGATGAAAAAGCCTTGGAAAATTTTTCAAAGGTTTCACTAGAAATGTAGTGAAATATGTTGAAGAATTAGCTGTTAATCCGTAAAAAATCATAGTCAATGCCGGTAAGTTTATTCATCACCAAATACAGTTCAAACTGAGTTCAGTACCATCGGCAAGGCCAGGCTTAGCTCGAAGTACGTCAAACATAAATGAGAACTAATTATGTGGGATCTATGCCAGTGACTTTTGTTAAGGATCAAGTTAAATTAGGGGGGGGGGGGGCTGAATCTGTGAAATGTGGGTACTTTACTACAATTGTGGAGTATCCTTTGAATGTTATAAGAAACAAAACGTTCCCCCTCCCCCCTGCCCCCCACCATTTAAAAAAATGTGATTAATTAGAAAGATTTCTTATTTCTGAATGTTATTTAATGTTTTATTCAAAATGCGAGTATATTTAACATAGTTCATTTTCACGATAATAATCTTCTGTGGAATGTGTTATCTGTGGGTTGTAGAGAGCAACAAGAAAAGAAAGAAGAACAAAAATACGACTTCTCATCCTAATCTTGAAACGTGCAAAAGAACGCAAAAGAAACCATCAATCGATGTGTAAAATTTGCCGAGATACAAAAAGTTTTTGATGCCATCAAATTTGTTGTACGTTTGGATACTACTGAACCTACACCGGACTAAGAGTTTGGCTGCTTTTGTTCGTTTGAACAAATATTTGACTATTCTTTGGTTTGTAACAACAGAGAGGGTTACAAAAATTAGATGGGGTTACTATGGCGACACCATGTATGCAGAGACTCATGGTACAGGTTGAGGAGGAAATCGTGAATTTTTTTATCAAGAATTTTGCCAAGTGCAAGTTCCGGTCATTCCAACCGATTAAATTGATTTTTTTCTTTTTTCGTCTCCAGTTCATCAGTTGCCAGTACGTCAGAGTTGCCCCCATCGCCTCAACCGTGGGATTGAGGGCGCTGTCCTGCCTAGAACTCTCGAAACCAAAGCAAAACGGAGGCCAAACGGTGCTTAGCTGTGGTAGTTTTTCGAAACTTTCCAACTCAATCAGCAATATTGTTTTCAAAGAAAAGTATCCACAGATTTTGGAAGTGTCGTACTATGCTGCAATATTTTTAAGGATCAAGTTATTACGTTTATCCTCTTTCCGTGGGACGGGTTCAGAATTTGTGAGATGTTGGGTATTTGTACTGCAATGTTGGGTATCTTTTTGATGTTGTAAAAGGGTAAACTTCTGTAACCTATATATTTTTTTTTTGTGTTCTCAATGTTATCATTATTATTATTACTATTATTATTATTACTTTTTCTTTTTACCTTAGTACATATAAATATTTTGTGTTGCATTGTGTCAAGTTAGTCTCGTAGGCATTGGGGGATTAAACGTAGGGTATCTATTTTGTTACGGTGCTGGGTAAAAGGACTCTTAACATTTTTAATCGAAATTGAGATATTGAGTTGGACAGCTCCAGGTGCAAGTATTATCAAGTTTTTTCAGGTGAAATGTTTAGTCGTCTCCCGTGGGGGAGTCTAAATATTATGTTATCAGTATTAATCAGACATCATGGCAAGAAAAAACATATAAAAACAATAAAACATAATTCCAGCTCAGAATCATGTTTTAACGAGAAATTTAGAAGTGCCAAGAGCACATCAATTAGCGAGATGAAAAACGCAAATGTTTAGTTTTCAATCGAAATGGAGTTACTTCTTCAAGAAATACTCATTCAAACTGGATGCTCATTGTAAATGCTCTGGGCTTGTGGAGAAGATTCAAAAACTTGTAAAAATGTTACTTTTATCCTTGGGATCATAAATAATAATAAAAATAATAATAATGATAATAATAATAATAGTAAGAATTGACAATTTTGAGCTGGGTAAATGAAATTTCTTTGCAATTTAAATGGCAAGGCCTTTAGCTTTTGGTACGAGTTTTGGCCTGACGGTATTCGTCATGGGCACCAAATCGAATCATCTTTTGTGCCTTTCCAAAATGCCAATTTGATCAATATCTGTATCATTTCAGACGATCAGATCAAAACGCCAACCCCCCCCCCC
>KN887326.1:7225-21078 GCA_000934455.1 Apostichopus parvimensis | reverse complement strand
TTTACGGTTTAATTTCACTGTCCGATTAAAAGCATGATTTACTTCTGCACCAGTTTAAATCTAACTTAGATCTATTATAACTTCATTGTCAGTTTAAGGAATTCACTGTTTTGTACGTCTTGTTGGTCCAATCTTCATATCTCATGGATTGCATGAATACATGATTACATATCACTGGTTCCAAGCCTGGCTTCATGATCGTACCTACTGATTACGATTATGATTGTCTGATTTACGTCTCATTGGTTTATATCTAGCGTGAAGACTACAACTGACCGACACATTACACTTCATTTCTAAAGTATCGTGGTCTGATCGAAAGCATAATTACTTGTTCCTAACAGGTTCGAATCAAATGTGATGATAAGATCTCATTTTCTAATCAGAGCAAGATCATCACATCTCATTGCTAACGAATGTACTAACATGGATACATATTATAGATATATATTATGGAAATATATTATGGAATAACTCAGGCAGGACTATACATATTAATCTTGTTAGTCAGTTTCCGGTCTGTGTTCTAATAATCTGATTAGTACGAATGTACTAATATGGATATATATTATGGACTAACTCAGGCAGGACTATATATACAATAGTCTCATTAATCAGTTTCTGGTCAGTTTTCTAAACAGCTAGATAATCACATCTGATTTGTACGAATGTACTAGTATGGATATATACTATGGATATATATTATGGATATATATTATGGATATATATTATGGACTAACTCAGTCAGGACTATATATACATTAGTATCATTAGTCAGTTTCCGGTCTGTTTTCTAAACAGCTAGATAATCACATCTGATTTGTACGAATGTAATAGTATGGATATATATTATGGATATAAGTTATGGACTAGCTCAGGCAGTATTATATACACATTAGTCTCATTAGTCAGTTTTCCCGCAGGATAATTACGTCTCACGTCTAATCCAACCGTGACACTATACGTCTCTCACCTTGATCAGAAGCCGGTGAAGCAGGCAGGGAACCGGTAGCCGAATGACGAAGCAGAGAAACCTCATCGCTCCGACGACTCGACCGATCCAACATTAGTCTGCGTGATTGGTTGTTGCAATGATGCTGGTAGGGGGGTGGAGAGTCTTTGTGAAGGGGATCGTCGTTGAAAAACCTGAAAAAACAAAACAAAATTAAGCAAGAGTGAGGAAAGTTGAAAAATTTCCAGTATTAAACCTTTGGGAAAATATATTTAAACTGTAATTTGAGTACTCAGGAATATGGCTGATGGCAGGGCTGGAAAACCTTGTGAACCTGCCGAACCAGGTTCGCGGGAAATCCGCGATGCTCGCGGGAAATCCAGCCTGGCTGGAGAAAAAAATTGGGGAAAAAAAAAAACAGGACGAAAAATATTTTAAAAAAACACGAAGGAAAAAAGTACATCTGTAAAAGCAATATGGAAAATTTCAGAAGAAAAGTTTCAGAAACAAAAGAAAAATGTTGAGAGAGCGTGCTCGCAATTTTAGTCACAATATAACGAGTAATGATGTGTCCCCAACCCACTCACAAGGGCAATGTCACACGGACACCCACGGCCCAGCGCGGGAAGGTTGCTGTACTAAATCAGCCTCGCGGAAAATGTTTTGAACAATATTGCCATTCCACATTATTTTAAATTTATATTGTATGTTAGTTAGTAAACGTTTCCTTTCGTATGAATTTTGACTTCAGTTCAGTGTTCCCTCTTATGTGCGGGATTCCCTTCAACTGACTCAGTAATCCCGCAAAGAAAACATTTGTCTGCTGGAAATCCCCGCATCGTTTTCTTGCATTCGCGATAAGTTTATACTCAATGCACAACGTATTCACTTGACTGTATAGAGAAAAAAACTCTGAAAATCAGTAGAGAAATGACCAATTGTATACGAAAAGTAAGTTGGTACACCTTTCAAATTTTACGAAAGATCGAGCAAAAAATTCACGCGAAACTGGCATATCGTGCTAAATGCAACTAATGTCATGTAAACAAGGCTCTAGTACACCCATTTATGAAAAAACCGTAAGACCACATCTGGTGTCCAGTGGGGGGAAAAAGAAAGTATTTTCTAGAATTTCCAAAAATACGGAAAAAATAATATCCCACCATAGTTAAGTGTATGGCAAATAGCCTAACCACCTTGTCGATTACGGATCTCACGTAACTACAAAAACACAACTAATTATATTTTGCAAGAACATGGAAACAATACTTAGCATTTAGTTAATTATGCCAAGTGGCCTAAAACATATGTTATTACAAGGTTTACTTTCATAAAGATGACCATAGCTATAGGGGCCTTGATATCGTGCTATGCATGTATGGTATAGACTGTGCCTCGTGTTTCATGGGGAATAGATTGTGTTGTTCATGCGGAGGAGTCAGTTGGCTTGAGGTGTGTTTTACTTACCTAAATGTTACAGGGATATTTTACCTACTTTTCTTAACTTTACCGATCCTTTACTGACTGACCTAATTAATTATATGGACAAAACGTTATAATGTACCGAAACAAAGGTAGAGCTTAAAATGGGGGTGGGGGAGGGGGCAAGCAAATCGTAGCATCATCTCTGCCTTATATGATAAAGATGCATCTGACAAAAACTTGTATCTGCAAAACTCTTTAAGTAAAACAATTTCCCTGTTCTGTTGGAGGGTTATGGTTTGAAAAATGCCAGGTCTATTTTGTGATATCAAAGTTCTGTGATATCACAACTGGTTGTCATTTTGGAAGTGAAATCTCCTGACAGTATCCACTTTTGTGCATTTCTTCGGGTATCTCCAAGGTGCGCGTAAACAGCGTTGTTAATGTGAATAGAGGCAGCATTCGGTATTGCCGAAAACTTTAACATGCATTATGGATATCTGTCTCGTTTAAGCTATAACTTTTATTGACTACATCCATTTTTTACTATCAACCTTTGAATCTCAACAGCAAAGTAAAAGGGAAACTAAGGGTTTTTATCTCCTACTTCACACTATTACCTCACAAAAAACCGGACAAACCGACAGACCACGCAACTCCTGCCACGCAGGGTAAGTTACTTCAGAAAGTTGTCTCCATGTGGCAGATGCTTTCTTTCACGTTTTGATTGATTCGACATTTGACACATTTGCCTCAGAGTCGACGAAAAAAGTTGTGGAAGCAAACAGGATGTATAACCCTTTAGTCCAAAAATTGTGACTCTTTATCAGCATTTATTTGTCAATTGAAAATTGTAATGTAACAGGGTATGAGGGAGGGTTATTTCATTTGTGGTGAAGTCGGGAACCCTCCAACCCCCCGCCACCCCCCCCCCCATTTCAAGAAATATATGTTCAGGTCACATGCGGCACCTTGGCTATGTCACATATTTGCTAAGTATAAAAGCAAAGCTAGCAACAACTGGATTGTCATAACAAATTGGTTCTCTGGCAATCTGGAAAGTTTGAGCGTCAAATAATTTAATCAAACGATGTTTTCGAGGAATGACGTCAACTCCCAGAAACAGTTCTGCAATCGTTTTTGTTTACTTACGAATAAGGAGGAGGGGGTTCCCTAAAGAAGCCGCCATCCAGATCGTCAACAGAAGGTACCGGAGGCCCAGAGCCGGGCTCAAAGTCCATCTGTGATTCTTGAAGCTGCCTCACGCCTGATCCGATATGAGTAAGTAGGAGAGAGAGAGGATGTAGGCGGACGATACAGAAAAAACTTCATTCGTACATTAAAATTTGACTTTCAAACAAATGATCACATCTGTTTTATACCAATCTAACCTAGGCCTACCCAAAACAAGATTTCTTGCGCCATACAGATGCTTTTCACGGTCAGTATAAAAATGTGCATGCCCGAACAGAAAACGGGATATTTTACAACACTTTCGACTGTTTGTTCAGTCGTTGAAATAACTTTCGCATAAATTACAGCTACCTACAGGATATGTCCATGCCTCTCCATACAAGGAACAAGGAATTCTTTTCCCTTACCCACCACTCATGGAGAGCCTTCTCAATTTCTGCTTAACCCTACTTCAGTAGTAACAAAATGCTGTTATCGACATTAGGATGCAAATATTTACAGTTAATGAAAGGTACGTCTCTTTAGCCTTGTACCATGAACCATGGACAACTTAAACCTATTCTTCACTTTATCTGGGTAGTACCAAAATTTTACATGTCCCCCCCCCCAATCGGCATCAATATGCAAATTACATTTTACGGTTACGGAGGAAAGCCAGTCTCTTCTGCCTGATATGTCATAAAACTATGAACAACATCGACCCTATGCCATTGAGAGCGTGGTGGCCAATTGGCTAAGGGTGGGACTCGTGATCCAAGGATTGCTGGTTCGATTCCTGCCTAGTTCATTATGTGTGTCCTTGGGCAAGATGCTTTATCTCACTTGCCTCTCTCCACCCAGGGGTTAAATGGGTACCTGTGAGGTAACTTGTCATTGGGCACAGTATATAACTGCTGCCGACTGGAGGGATTGTCTCTGGGACAGGTTATCATTGACCAGGGGTAATATAAAGTCTGTAAAACGCTTTGAGACCTATCGCTGGTATAAAGCGCTATATCCCAAAAAAAAGCCAAAAAGAATATATATATATATTCTGTACTTATTTTGGGTAGTACCGAAATGTGACATTTTGAAATCATGTTGTTAATTACTTACGGTAACGAAGGTAAGCCAGTCTCTTTTGCCTCATGCGATAAACCATGAACAGCATCATTCCGAGAAGCAGAAAGGATGTAATCATCGTTAACACCCAGCGCATGCTATCACCCAAGTAAACTGAGAAAAAGGATGAAATCAAAGTGAAATACTATTACATGAACCAATCAATTTTCTCTCTTCTCTGCAATAAACTTTTTAGTAAGTTTCCTCTAATGAATAAGTGAGCACTCTCTCCACTGCCCCTCCCCCCTACTACCACCCCCCCTATGGCTCTAAAGGAAGAAAGCAAAAGTTGTACCAACCTGGAGGGAGTTCATCCCCATCTTTCTTAGGAATGTAGATATTTCCGTTGCTATCCACGCAGTCGTATTTGCAACACTCGTTGGCGTCCGGTATGTAGACGTCGCAGATCGGCTTGCCGCAGCTAGCACTGCTGCAGATGCTGGCCGTCCCCTGATAGCAGTGGCAACGGATGCAGGGATCGTCCCGACTGCGGGGAGAAAACTGCTCCCCTTCGGCTACCATGTTGCCCAATCGGTCGATGCAATGCCCGCTGGCGGCTGGGGGGAATGAGAAGACAAAGAGGGAAGCGTGTTACGATATACAGGGATGCCAGCAGGGTTTGCCCCTAGGGCCTGTAAGTTGTGGGGACTTGGATGTCCCAAAGACTATCTAAGCTAATGTTGGGACTTTATGAAAATCCAGAGAAAAAATTGCAGTATAGGCTCCAGTTTGCATATGCTACAGTGTGTTAGGATAATAGTTAAAAATTCGCGGAAAAAGGTCATGCCTGTTTCAACTGGGACAGAAAGATCGTGTGGAGTCGGAACCAAATTTCACAGTCGGAAAATGCCGAAATTCCGGCTATTGCCGTCACACAGACTTTGGTGTGTTACATTGTTTAGAAAAATTTGGATGAAATCTCCGAACAAAAATATAATCATAACTATCAGGATTCTACTCCTATCGGCATTTTACAAGAACTTTAAACTGGACAAAAATGTCGGAAAAGGATTGGGACATTTTCCACTCGCTTGCCTGGATACTCTGCCTCCTCCCCAAATGACCAAATCACAACAGAACGGCACAACGGAAAGAATTCCAGAGGCTCTTTCCTCTTTGCCAGAGACTCACGTTTTTCGCACATATACGGAACCCTCTGGTTACAATTGGAGGGTTTCCATTCCCTGTCCACTTTGTTGCGGTTGTACTTGAAGAGAAGCTGCAGACAGATGACGGAACTGTCGCTGAGGTTCTTGGGGACGGACGTGGGTAGGAGACCAGAGGGAAGCTGCTCGGGCTGTTGCTCATCGACAGGTTCTTGAGCGACGTTCCAAGTCGAAGAATTCCTATTGTTGTGGATCATCACGTAGTTCATCCAAAAATTCATCTCGCTTCGATTCTGGTTGGGGTTGACGGCGTAGTTCTGGGAGATGAACTCAATCTGGGGATCGGTGGCCGTGGCTAGGTAACCGCCCTGTCTCCGACATATCTTCTGAGCCACGTCGTGGGTTTGGACCTCTGCCTCACTGGGTCTGCTCAGGCAAATCTTATCTTGGATGAACAAATCCCAATTCTCCGGGCACGAAATTACTGCAAACAACAAAAAAAACACTTTTTTTTTAAAAACGATTTTATCAATTTGATAGTACTTTAAGCAAAATAAATTGTTTAGTAATCAAATAAAAATAAAGGAATAAAATATAAGCAGACATTTCAGATAGTAGATGAACAAATACAGGCCAGGAAATGGGTTTGTTTGTGAGAAATACAACATCCCGTCCTTAGGTCTATATCTGGATAATCCATTTTTTCGCTCTTTAAGTAACAGGCTGAAAACTGTTCAGTATTAAGCATAGGAAATATTTCCACTCGGAATTTCTAGGGATGCCTTATGGTGATGATGATATCACCTGTGGAAGAGAGTTGAAACCTGAGCCGTGGTTTCATTGAAAACTAACCGCTCTGTGGTTTCATATGAAAACTTACAATTACCATCTTGTGTGAAGGCATCTCTGATACTGCTCGGATTCCCATGGACTGCATAGATGAAAGATGTTGCTAAAGGAAAGAAAGAAAGGTTAAGTGCATGTTAAAATATATATACAACACATACTGATTTTGTAGACAAATGCCCTTAAAAGAAAGACATTCAAAGGTTCATGAATACCAACACCTCAGGGAGGTTTTGACTTCTAAATGATTCACAGACAATGATTTAAGAACTTGGCTAAAAAAAATCTCTCAATGAGAATAGTTTTAAATATTCATTGATTACTAAACAGCAGAACTAATGAGTTTGAAAGATTTGAAAACTTATGCTGTAATCTTGGTTTTTTCATAATTTCAATGGAAGTGAGTCATATTAACGATTTGATCAGGCATTAACGGTAAATGTGTGATTCATTCATGGCAGTTTATGCAGGTCCCATGTAAACACTGAATTCCAAGTTCAAGCTATGGCCTAAAGAATCACAATTTATGATAAAATCAACAATTTAGCTTTAAAGCTAATATTGATGATGACCTCTATGATCAGTTTATTACTGATTCATACTTTTTACTCCATTCATGGGCACAAAATTGTGGTTTTCATGAGTGAATGCTAGTAGTGGTCATTATTACTAAATCCATGGCATTGAAAACAAAGGGAAGTTTAAATATATACAGAATTTGCCTTTTTTTCTAGAGCTTGTCTTCATTGTTCTTTCTTCATTGTTCTAAGATGTATAGTAGCTTCATATTTGACTCACTGGTCTTCGTTATTGAGGCACCTTCAAATATTACTAGCAACTATACAGCAGGCAACCTAAAATTTTAGCAGTTACCTATTTCATAAGTTTGAATCCATTTCAGCTATGTGCTGATCAAATTGTGTGTTTTTTTTAAAACATTTAACACCCCTCCCCCCAGTTTGCACATATTTTGGGCATTTGGAAATCTTCCTTCCTAAAAATAACCAATATTACCTCAACATGATACCACTGTTCTCTGGGGCCTGTGCTGTCTGAGCTTAGAGGCTCAGAGCATAGCAAACAGCAATGGATGTATATTTACACTAAGTTTAAGCTTATCGACCAATGTGTCAAATTTGGGATTTTGAAAGAACTTGACACTGCAGACATTTTGTGGTCAAATTCTGCTCAATTGTAGGGTGCATAAGCACAGAACGATAAATATTTTGAGATCATTGCATTTATGAGGAACTATACATATGAAAATCGCATACAGTTGAGTGATTTGGATTTTTCCTTAATAAACTCTGTTGATCAAATTCTCAAGTGCATCAATTATATATGAGCCCACCATGCTACAATAAGTTCAAATGGGAGATCCTAGCACACGTGTCATTTAGAAAAGCCTATCATTCTTCCTACTGAAGAATTGATGCATCAGTATGTCACTCAAAGTTAGGTAAAAATCATCTAATACCAGTAGCGTAAGACACACCCCTTCATTAAGACTCACTAAATCCAACTGCCCATGCCCTTTCTATGATCTAATAAGATCATAGAAAAATGATGAAATATTTACAAACAGACAACACATTTAAATGTACATTGTAAGCATTGGGTCCTAGGCTTTGAAGTAACCTTTTCTTAGTAATGTCACCTGATCAACCTTACAAGTTACAGTAACACCGACACTAAGTTATACTAAGGGTAGGCTGAGGCTAGTCCTAACAGTTAGGCTACATACATGCATAAGCTGCCTGAACGATGGCAGTCATCGTGTTCTCAGAATTTGTATTACCAAAAGCTGTCTTTGTCTTTTACTCATGATACTTTCATTTCATAGACATGTCATATTTTTATTCTATCCGAACCAATGGTGCAAATTTTAGTTTCTTACACAACCAATCTGCGGTTACGCCACTGTAGCCTAAAGGCTAGTAGTGGTAGTGTAACACGGTACACACTAACTGAACAATAATAATACATCAGGCATAAGCTACTACTAGTACTACTACTAGTATTACTGTTGGCTCAGTCGATGTAACGTTAGGCTTGGCTTAAATAGCACTAACGTTAGGAAAAAGGTGGACAGTATTTAATAGATTAATTCCAATTCCTACCACAAATAACAACAGCAAAAATAGAGTAAATCGAACGTGAAACAGTTGCTTTTCTGATGCACTCCATCGTATATCAGCTCTAGCAGTACCAGTCCAGCATTAGCAAGTATTTTTAATCTGTGTCTACATTTCGTGTTTTGCGCTTAGCCATAGGATTGTTCAGTGCTTTTGGTACCTCTCTCAGTTCTTCATATACAGTGAAGTACACTATAATTCTCACCTGCCAGGCTGACCTTGCCATGCCATCAGCTCGATAGCGCTGCTGGTCGTATCACCCAGTGTGGTTGTCGGTGGAGGAGAGGATGGGGGGGGGGGGGGGGTGAGGACTAAATGAAGGGAGGGGAAAGGGTCGAATATGTTTATTTGAGGGTTCAGAAAACGTTTGCATGGAATGTCGATTATGCTTGTGAGATCAATATATGGACAAGTGACATGGGGCGGATCCTGAGGGTGTGGCCCTGAGGTCGTTGAAATCGATTCCCATGTAGAGGGCTCTATAGTCTCCCTATCCTCCCCCCCCCACCCGAAGAAAAAATGTGTGGGGTTGAAAATTAAAGGCCGGCTGGGAGAGGGAATAGATAAGAAGATAAAGCAGATTGCCATAAATACTCTCTTTACCCCTAAGAATAAATACTAATTAGAATCCTTGTCAGCAATTATAAGATGACAGGTGAGCGGAAATTTCTTCAAATCCGGAGTTGCCCTTACATCTTCCTGGTGAGTCAACTTAGAGGCTTACTACAGGTTAATCGTAGAACGCACCCCTTTTTGGCCTGGAGAGCAATCCCCCCCCCCCCCACCCGGAGGCTCCATTCGACTCGAGTCCGAGCCTCCTAGTCGGCCACGACCAAATGTCTCATATACCCTATATATCCTGCACAATATTTGTTTTTGCTTTCGCTAGACCATAGGTAGTTGAACTCCCTGTTACGGACTTTCTAGCTCTGATATGGAGTTCTGGGAGGTGGGGGGGGGGGGGGGGGGGGTAATGAGTAATGTTTGGGGGTAAATTAGGTCATAGATTAATTGAGTGTGAGTCGGTTAAGATGTTTATTATGGGATCTACTGATGGTATATAATAAATGTCAAAATATTAATTAAAACTGTGCCAAGAATAAACGCGCAGTGATCGAGGTGGGGTTCAACATATATATACTTCTACGGTAGGTTACAAGTTCACATTTCAACCACTAATGTTGTTAATTTCAAACCGACATTTGTAGCAATAAATTGATGATGGCCAGTAGGACTAAGGAAGAAATTCCTTCAGTCAAAACTATAGATTTACTGATGGACACTATAATTTCACTGTCTGTCATCAATAATATGGTATTATTTTAAGGAATAGTCTATGAATCCTGTACAGGTCTGTCGAAAGAAAAGAGAGAGAGAAAAAACCCGACTATTTTACCTTACAAGTTTATATTAATTTTTCAAATAAACAACTTATAGAACTACAACAGAAACTAAAGACAATGACACCATTGTTAATAATAACGAAGAATTCTCGAATTGGCGGACTCACCTCTGAAAATGTTGAAAGGACAACAAATTTATAAAATTCACATAAACTTAAAATACAGTAAAAAACAAGAACTTATTATATCACTTAATTACACTAAATTCAACATACAATGTTATCATTATAGTTTATATAAAAAATAATAATTTAAAAAAAACAGCTGAACTTGTTAAATCATATGGAAGTTAGGTTACACAGATAATGTATGTCTCAATTGTGTATATAGGCCTATAGTTCCATATAGACCTTTTTTTAATTACTGGCCGTGCAATTAATATAATTAGGCTCTGTATGGAAAACCGAAACTTTAGTCTCTACAATCACGGTCAATACCAAGCAACACTGTTAGAATGCTTCATAGCAAATCGACAATATCTATAAAATACATAACGTTTAATATGATAGTGGTTCTCTCTCCTTAACTTGCCACACCCCTCATAATGCACCCACTATAGAGACTTACGTGGTGGCGCTTTTCTTCAATGTCTTTGACTGACGAACGCGTTTGTGTATTAACAGTCGAGCTCCCCCCCCCATCCAATCCCATCTCCGTATTTGGAGAAGGTTGTGGGGGAGGGGGGGGGTTTGATGATTGTGGTGCACTAATTATTCCGTAGACAGTGGTTCGCTAATATGAACGTTACGGTAGACGTGTACATATAATTAATATCGTATTTTCTGTACGTTTGTGGTATCAATGATTTGCAATTAGGAGAGGAATGATGGGGGAGGGGGTGGGGGGGGGGTCGAGGTGGTCGAATAATCCATCTAAATACGGGCTATTAATATCTGTACACAATAATGACTATTAATGAAATCGAAGAAAAATTTAATAAAATAAGGTTTTAGAATAAAAAAAATGTCAATATATTTTACAGTTTTATCGGAAACTTGTTGGGGATTGTATCTTCCACAGAATACTGTCCTGACGGAGTATGGTCTGATCTGGAGCGTGAAACTCTAAACCAAAAGCTTCCAATTTTACACAGAAACATGTCCTTCATTCTCTTTAGGACTTTTGGATTCTGCACACAGAGAATATAAAACAAGAACACACCCTGTAGTGCCAGACACACGCAAAAGAGAAGTTGAAAGATAATGCTGACTCCGTGTTCTAAAGTTGAAAATATTCCGAAAATCCAGCTCAGACCAAGAAGCGCCCAGAAGAAAAAAGCACTGTAGACTCTTTTAGCCGTTTCCTTTCTTCTTTCCTTCTTGTCGGTTTCGTTGATCTCTCGGAAGATGATACGGTAGCAGGCCAGCATGAAAACACTGGCGTTATATACGGTCAACAGTATAACAATCGCCAGGAAGCCCACGAAATAGCCGATGCCACGATGGAGGAAACAGCTGTAACAGCAAATCAATTGGATAAATGCCATGAAAATCAGAGAAAATACCCCCCTTTCCCCTCCACCCCCGGTGAGAAGAAAAGAGGATTGAATTTATAACATTACTGTCAATATTCCTTTTTGTTCTTGCTGTCTTTTTGAAGTGAGTTGTATATGAAATTAACTGATTGGCGTTAGCCGTATGACATAGTGATGTGCGATATGCGCATGCGCAGGTAATCCCACGAGTCGGTTAATGAGCTTGACGAAGCCATTATATAGTAGTATAGCCTAGTGATAACGCCGAGAAAAGGACAAACCATCAACAGCCAGAACAAAGCAAATAATAGAAGTTAAAAAACTATATACTTTTCACTGTTTATATAAAATTTTCCCCGACTTACAAATCTGGCTCCATAGCATAGTCATGTGACTTGTCCAGGAGAAAAACCAAAATGGCCACCACTGCCGGCATACCTGAAATAAAAACAAATTGAATTTTTGAAAATATACCTGAACAGAAATTTTTGTGTGTGCCATCAACGGTTACAACAATCTTGACTATAAACTATTCTTTGTAGTTATAATAAAAGATTAAATTGTTCGAGACGGTTTGGTTAGCTTAATTGAAACAAATGCAGAATATAACAGTGTCGTCATCATATTTGACAGTATAGGGGATAGGGGGTTGCCGTGGGTAGGGGTCGGGTCTCAGGCTGTATCATCTGGTAGGAAATTGGAGGATGGTGAAAGTTAAACATTGTATGATTTTTTTTGGCTTGTTATCTCAACCGATTTGTCCAGTGATTGATATATTAATCAGGTGCATAGGCTGAACTGTCATTTACCCAATAATAAGAAAACATGCTCCATTGTGTCTACATGCGAGTCAACTTAGCAAATGCAATGAAATTTGGTTCGCTGGTTAGATTACACGAGTGTTACAGTTACAAGTTGACAGTTATAGGAATATGTACACTGAAAAGGCATAGAGACGTTAAATTAACGTTTCTCTTAGGTTAGTGTTATTAGCCTTTATATAACACAGGTACACGACTAAGTTTGTACATTCATCCACCCACCCACCCATCCCTCCCACCCACCACTCCTCTTCTGCAGCCCCACCCACCACTCCTCTGTTGCAGCCCCACCATCCATCCTCTTATGTCAAGCTCTTGTACTATGTATGTACCCTTATTCGTTGTTGACTTACCCCATGCAAACATTATAGCACAGAGCATCAGGTGTTTAGTATTGGATCGCTCAAATCGATAGATGAGTTTGTAAATGATAAATGCTTCCACAGCCATCCATGCGAGAGAAGCGAGGCAGAACCAGTGGATCAGAGCAGAGATGACTTTACACATCTCAGGATTATCTCTCCTGTCAACACCAAGCACGAATGACAAGTAGAATGCGATGAGGGAGAGGCAGAGGTTCATGTGGACTTGGGTCTCTTGTTTTACCCGGAGTCTCCTGGAAGGGGTAAACAAGATATATGATACAAGTAAAAGAGACACGGGTAGAGTGGAAGGGAGGGGGTTATAGGATGAGGGCATAGGGGAGGCAATGGATATAGCCGGGGAGAGAGGGCATAATGGGTAGCGGAGGTTTGGAATAGGGCGGAGAGGGATGGGATAGGGAGAGACATGCCTTAGGGGGAGGTAGAGGATATATGGGAATGGCTGGTTAGAAGCAGGAGAAGAGAAGAGTCACAGGAGAGGTCCAGAGGGGTAAATATCAGGTATGTGGGACAGTAAAAGGCCTTAGGCTTGAGCACCTTACCGGTCTATCCTGCACATTGGTATATTGAGATATTGGTTCTCTCTGGCCCTCGTAGAATAGTAATTTAAACCTACTAGTATCAGTGGAAATCAAAGCTTTTGTTTCATTTCGTTTAAAGCACAGGTGGAGAAAGTGTGACCCTGTTGCAAACTTTCTGCGGCCCGCGAGCTGAGGTTTTCAAAATCATATTAACGTGGCCCGCCCCCAGCACCAACTGATATCGGAGCAATGTTTTGTCTAATCCACGATTATACATCGGTCCATATTTGTTTTGAGAGTAGATATACATCCTTATGTTGAATGCGCATGGGCGGATCCAGGATTTTAAGACGGGAATAACCTGGTTTTGATGAAGCCGACTAGCTATGTACACAGAGGAATGTAAGTATATCCTCTCTCAAAATATAAACGCAATATTTTACAAATAGTTACCGGTATTTTCGTCATATTATTTTGTGTGTGTGAGTTTGTAAT
>KN887325.1:35060-45077 GCA_000934455.1 Apostichopus parvimensis | reverse complement strand
TTCCTAAGCCTTTGGCATCACAAGTCATATGGATGGTGAATACACATTTTTCATTTTGTATATCTGTCCAGAGGCCCAACATCTACTAGACAGCGATAATAAATAGTTAAGTTTTGTACTACTATGAACCCCCCCCCCCCAATATTGGAAAGTGTATTAACAAAATATTGATTCATGGCTGGGAATAAACCCAAAGTTATAGGTACAAGGTGCATTTACTTTATACTGGTGGATTGCTATTTAAAAGACATAAGAACCCATTGCATTCATTGACGGACTTGACAATTTTGTTGGTTAGATCAAACCTAACAAAGCTTTGTATTTTTGAGCTAATTTCAATATTATGTTAAAGTTGAAAAGACTCACAACAGAACTAACTGTGAATGAAGCCAAATCCTCATCGGTACTGGCCCAGACTTTCCTCTCTCCTTTATGTCGCCAAACACAAGTATCTTCCACCTTTGTAGTGAAACAATAGAAAACAGTTCATCTTTAATTTATCTCTTTGTTATTCTTACCCTGATTTTGCAAAATAAATGAATACATTATATTCCAAAAATATTAATTTGAACTTACCTTAATTGACTTTTGTATAAATTAAAAAAAAAAAATTGCCCCATCCCTCACAAACATTTTTCTTGATTTTTAGTACTCTATTCAAGTTTAAAAGCATGCTGGAAATTATGATGTTTTAAATCAAGGCAACTAGACACTACCTTACATTATATATTTCCCATTTTTAATTTTATTTTGGTAAATTTAATTTTTTCTAAGTATAAGCTAATCTCTTCAGGTACAAAATTTATTCACTTTAGATTAGATATGAAATAAAAAATTACAGAGAGAATCAAGTTAACAATAACAATTAATAATAACAAACCAAATAATTCAACCAAACTTAGCAGAAAGCAATACAAACATAAATTTGATTTTCAAGGTATATGTGATTTCAAATATCATAACACAATTTTGCTTTTACCATGATAGGTTATGTAAGTACTAACCTTAAACAGAAATCCAAACCCCATCATTAGCTGAACAGGTGGTAGGTAATTTTTCTTCCCTGTGATTCAATAATAAAAATAAAAGACTTTTTCACCATTCTTAATTTTCACACACACACACATACACAAACAAGAGTTATAAGCTCTATAAGCACTTGAAACATTCTTTATTATACATCTAAAATATGTGGCATTTAATATCTATGATGGAATAATTATGTTCCCCTTCCCACAAGATTCAAATTCATAAATAGTGCAATGTTATTTAGAAATATGAGGCTATTAACTTACAAACACAACCAGCTATGAATGATTTCAAAACAACCAAAATAAACCCTACGATTGCACTATTATACAGTGCAACGCCAAATAGTCAACATAAGTTCTGGAGTGGTTGAACGTTTGAAACAGTTTCAATTGTAAATTTTATCAAACAACAATTGCGAACAAAAAGTTTATTGTTTTTAAAAACACAAATCGATTCTTTTTTGTACACTGAGCAAAATGATATGAAATACGGTAGTTTGTAAATTACTTTATAGCTTGTAGTCTTTGCTATATTTAAAGACTAACTAGACCTTGCAAAAAACCTGCTTAAAAACTTAAATAAAAAACATAATGTCATCGGTAATACTGAAACATATTTGCCTAGTCCCAGTTTATTGGGTGGGTGACCAATAGGAGGACGACAAGAGCTGTGGTAATATAAGAGACTACTCTATAAAAGGGAGGGACTAGATTATCTTACCTCTAATCATAAAGCTACCAGTGGATAGGTATTCCCCTGTTGGAGCAGTTTTAGAAACCTACAAGAAAAATAAATCAATGGTCAATAAGAGAAGGATTCTCTCAAAATGATGGGGTCCAGACTTTAGTTTCTATGAAACCATCATCATTTGCCAACTTTTCTTTACAAACACATCCACTCACAAGACACCAAAATTTGTTAAATTCAGCGGTGGATCAATGGCATTGAGATTGAGGGGATGCCGCTGTTGGGTTGTTGAAGCAAACTCCCATGAAGGGCTTGGTTTTAGTGGTCCCCTTGGAGAAATTTACATTTTGACTTTAATTGAGGCATTCAGAGGTGGATTTTACACTATAAATTTAGTCTATAATTAGGTCTAAATGTACGGTAAATTGCAAATGACTTATCACGCAGTGTTACTTAAAGGCACTGACTTCACATCATACTCTGTTATTTGCCAATATTGACTATACATTCAGCCATCAGGGACTTACTCCACATCACAATGTGTTATTTACAAACTGCATCAGGTTTTGTTATTTTTCTAATACCAGATGAGCATTCAGTCCCCAGGCACTTGTTATCACCTATTTCTCCCATGAAACACTAAAGCAAACCCACCATATGTAATCCAATTACCCAGTATCAGTAGCTTACCTGATCTGCATTCACCCACCAGGCACTTGTTATCCCCTATTTCTCCCATAAAACACTAAAGCTAACCCACCATATGTAATCCCATTACCCAGTATTAGTAGCTTACCTGATCTGCATTCACCCCCCCACCAGGCACTTGATATCACCTATTTCTCTCATGAAACACTAAAGCAAACCCACCATATGTAATTCCATTACCCAGTATCAGTAGCTTACCTGATCTGCATTCACCCACCAGGTACTTCTTATCACCTATTTCTCTCATGAAACACTAAAGCAAACCCACCATATGTAATCCAATTACCCAGTATCAGTAGCTTACCTGATCTGCATTCACCCACCAGGCACTTGTTATCCCCTATTTCTCCCATAAAACACTAAAGCTAACCCACCATATGTAATCCCATTACCCAGTATTAGTAGCTTACCTGATCTGCATTCACCCACCAGGCACATGTTATCACCTATTTCTCTCATGAAACACTAAAGCAAACCCACCATATGTAATCCCATTACCCAGTATTAGTAGCTTACCTGATCTGCATTCACCCATCAGGTACTTCTTACCACCTATTTCTCCCATGAAACACTAAAGCAAACCCACCATATGTAATCCCATTACCCAGTATTAGTAGCTTACCTGATCTGCATTCACCCACCAGGCACTTGTTATCACTTTGGCCTCCCAAGCAACACTAAAACAGACGGCCATAGCACCAGCTTCATTCAGTGTTTTTGGAGGGATGGGTCCACCTAAAAAGAGGTCAATAAAATTGGCACATGAATCAAGCTGACACTCTTGAGCAGTAACCTCCTTGTTGTTTCTAAGTTTTGCACGAATTTGACAAAACACTATCTAAAGTCTAAAATCACTTGAATATATAAAAATAGATAAATTGAACTTTTTGACTCTCATAAATATAAATAATTAAACAGTTAATAAATAATACTTGTCCTCACCTGTATGATTTTTAATGATCACACTACTGGCTCCGTGGAGGTCGGCATGAACATAGATGTCTCCTATTAAAAAAGACCAGATGAAAACAACTTTTAATGTCGTTCCTAACACTAACATATAATATTTTCTGGTGATGTTTTCCTCCTGATTTGCCTCTTGAAAGTTAATGTATTGCAATTCTTCCTTTTAACCATGTGATAATAATTCCTGCCATTATGAAAATAAAAGTTTGTTAAACAATCAACAACTTCTTTGCTACGATAAATAATTAGATATTATTATGGTAATGACTATGATGATTATACAGAATATCGTTATTATTGTTACTTTTATTTTGTACCTAAAAGATATCTTTTATAAATTCTTACCTAGTAGAGATGTGTAAGACTTATGTCTAAATGTTTGATTAAATTTTTTAGTCTTTAGTCGGTTTCCATGGCGCCCTGATATCTGACTAGAAATATACATTCTACTCTACACTCACCTGGCCTCAGATATCTCTTGTAGACAATTTCATTCTGTTGTTTGTCTCGTCCAGCGATTACCAGGAAATTCTCTGAGCTAATAAACCAGAAAAATTTCTCAAACCTGTTGAGGAGAAAATAAAACCAAAGGATATATCAAAACGGACCAGATAATGTCAAACTAATAATGAAACAGATGGTTATTAGATCAATAAAGTCGATATGGTTAACTATGGTTTACTATACTTGAAAATGTCACAACAAAAACGAGGCAAGAAAAAGGCACATTTATGAATATTTACCAGTAAGTTTTTCTTGTTTTGTTGATACTGGTCACTATGGCAACATCTTTCAGAGCTTGCTTTGTCTTCTTTTCAGCTGACTTGATAGCCTAATGAGAAATCAAAACATACCATCCTTGTCAAAGTTTTTAGCATCATGATTTGTGAATTTAGATCGCAATGGTACAAACTTAAACGGAGCATTGAAGAGGAATGCATGACATCAACCTGAAACGAAATAAAAAACACAAACACTTCTACCAAATTTGTAGTACAGTGGTGCTGTGTAAGCAACTTTTACCATCTTTTATTACATCACACCACAAATTCACCTTCATCGCTGAAATTTATGACAGGTATTTTATGCTGACAATTAGTCATAAGCTCTCAGTCCCTTCCATAGTTGTGTGTTTTTTCCTCTTTTGTAATATTAAACAGCACAACACACATCTCCTTTCCTACCATTGATTAACATGAATATGCATGAGCTAGGAGTAAATATTATTATCACAGGTAGGCATACAATCAAGAGTACATCCACAGAATGACAGAAAACATATATCAGTCTCATATATCCAAAAATAAGAAGATATCCTGTGGATATTGCCAACGAAGATGTGGATAATTGGGTTAAAATGTAGTTACTACTGTTAGGCTTAAACTGAACAGAAAAAAAATGTTTGATTTTGTTTCACTACTCATGATTAGATGCATAGGCAAAACAACAATTAAGAAACAAAAATAGGTCAAAGTTCAGACCTTAGTGGCAGCATCCTTGGTCTTCTGTTCCTTCTTCCTGGAGTGTTTTTTCATGTCAAAGTATCTGGCATAGGCACAAAAACAAATGTAAGAAATAATATTGAACAGAGCTTGCTGTGGGTCATAAGAATGACCTGCAATTATATAAAATGTTACAACATTGATGTAGTCTATATACATTACTGATGCAAAGATATTTCTCGGAAATAGCACATTTCACCACAATTTTACACAATTAGGTAAGGAGGTCAGGCATCTGCCAAAAGTAATCTTATGAATTACTGTATAAATGTGACAATCCCTGTGATTACAAAACTTGCAGAATAAATGTCAGACAAATGAAATAAATACATGAATGAATAAATGAATGAATAAATAAACAAATAAAATATATCAATGAAGAAATGGAAAACTATCTGGGAAATTAAAAACTTGAAAAGAGCAAACAAAGTTTGACTAGAATGGGCTACAAACCAGACCTCAGAATTAAGAAAGCTTTCTCTACAGTGGACAGGACTGCGTGTCCTGAGGTTACTGGATTGATTCAAATTCTAGCCCAAAATTTGTAGCCCTGTTTTTGCAAACAACAACAATTGGAAAAAGAAAGGAGATTATAAGCACATTATTCCCAAATTCAATGTGATATAGGACAAGAAAATGAAAAAGACTCACTTCCTGGCATTAGCGTAAGCAGACAGCCCAAGATCAATGTCAATCATGATTGGTTTATCTTTCACAACTGAGTCATTGGGATCACTCTCCTCCACATCAAATGCAGAATATGGATTCCTGAAGGAATGGGGAAAAAATTTGAATTTGAAATATGATTTTTTATTGCAGCATATTTGTTTTCATAAGGTGTTGTTCTTCAAATCTTTTTTGACCGCACAAATCCTTAAACTTAGACAGGCAGTAGGCTCAATTGGTTCAAACTTACATAAAACTTCTATAATTTGATTCATGGAATTACTTTTTATTATGGACTGTTTAATCTGACTCCCACCGAATTTGAGACTAATATGTTTGTCGACATAATCACTGATTAACAAAACAGATTAAGTGATTAACAATTGCACAAACTAAACAACTGGTTTGGAAACAGAAATATCTGAAAATTGACATCTTTCTTCATGTCATAGAAACACAAAATTAATCATCACTTTAGTGATATTCGAACATTATATTTAGTTTTCTATGTAACTCACTGTAACATCAGAGTCATGTGGTTCATCTCAAGCTTCAACGACTTAACAGCCTTAGCAACCACATCTCCCTGCTTCTGCGCATCTTTGATAATTTCATCGATTTCCTTCCAATCGATCTGATTGGCTATTGCACTACGGACCACCCGTATTGCTTCATCAACCTGGAAGACACAAAGTGAGGTCTGATGAGAGGTCTGATGTGAGGTCTGATGTGAGGTCTGATGAGAGGTCTGATGTGAGGTCTGATGAGAGGTCTGATGTGAGGTCTGATGAGAGAGGTCTGATGAGAGGTCTGATGTGAGGTCTGATGAGAGAGGTCTGATGTGAGGTCTGATGAGAGGTCTGATGAGAGGTCTGATGTGAGGTCTGATGAGAGGTCTGGTGTGAGGTCTGATGAGAGGTCTGATGTGAGGTCTGATGAGAGGTCTGATGAGAGGTCTGATGTGAGGTCTGATGAGAGGTCTGATGTGAGGTCTGATGAGAGGTCTGATGTGAGGTCTGATGAGAGGTCTGATGTGAGGTCTGATGAGAGGTCTGATGAGAGGTCTGGTGTGAGGTCTGATGAGAGGTCTGATGTGAGGTCTGATGAGAGGTCTGATGTGAGGTCTGATGTGAGGTATGGTGAGAGGTCTGATGTGAGGTCTGATGTGAGGTCTGATGAGAGGTCTGATGTGAGGTCTGATGAGAGGTCTGATGTGAGGTCTGATACCTTCAGTATAACAATAACATGATTGGTGAGGTTCAAACATGAGTGACCACAATTTGAATGTCTAGTATATTTATGATGATACGGATTATCTTTATTATAAAGCCAACATTTTAACTATAAATACCACTCATTTACATTTTAGCTTAAACCTTACCAGTGGAAGATTCATTTCAATGAGCTCCCCTTTCACCTGGTCTGCAGTCTACAAAAGAAGAGAGTTTAAGTAATTAAGGTGAATTTTTCAAAGTACAATGTCTATACTTACTCTTCATGTATGGTTTTTAGTAGTATAATGTGAATACTTACTCTACATGTATTACATTTAGTAGTATAAGATCCATACGTACTCTTCATGTATGTCATTTAGTAGTATAAGATCCATACTTACTCTTCATGTATTTCATTTAGTAGTATAAGATCCGTACTTACTCTTCATGTATTTCATTTCATAGTATAAGATCCATACGTACTCTTCATGTATGTCATTTAGTAGTATAAGATCCATACTTACTCTTCATGTATGTCATTTAGTAGTATAAGATCCATACTTACTCGTCATGTATTTCATTTCATAGTATAAGATCCATACTTACTCTTCATGTATGTCATTTAGTAGTATAAGATCCATACTTACTATTCATGTATGTCATTTAGTAGTATAAGATCCATACTTACTATTCATGTATTTCATTTAGTAGTTTAAGATCCATACTTACTCTTACATGTATGTCATATAGTAGTATAATGAGAATACTTACTCTTCAATAGTATGATGTGTATACTTACTTGAGACTGTTGAAGTGAGTTGATTCTCCTTTCCTGATCCTTCTTTACATTATCAAGTTTCTTCAGCACATCTTTTTCCTGTCATGAGTGAGAGAGCAAGGTTTGGGTGGAAAAATAACATCTCCTTTACTGAGAGTGGCAAGATTGACAAACAAATGCTCACACTAATTTCAATACCCAACAAAATATCACATTCTACAAACAATAATGGGTTTTAAGCAGTGCAAACAAAGGACAATATCTCTCTCTGTTGACTTGTTGATATATTCAAGAAACATCAGTTACGTCAATGCGTTATGTGGATATGAACAAGAATAATTTGTCACTTACCTTTAACCATTTACAAAATTTGATAAAACAATGCACTGTCCAGTATTTCTCAACCAAACGATAAAAACAAACACAGAAAGGGGTTGTTGTAAATCATTTCATAAAAAAACTTGTCAAAAATTGCTGTCAAAATGCTGTCATTCCTAGATTCCCCTGAAGTGTTCAGGATTTTTACAAAGTTAACGCATAAAATACCTTCCTTGGAGGGAATAATTCTACAGGAAAGGTACGCAAGATCCAACAAGTTATGACAAGTATTTTGAACTATCAATTTTGACTGATCTTTTCCAAATCCTTCTCTTTGGAAAATTACAGAATGATTGTCTTATGATAATTGCACTTGCAATACTTTCTTTTTGTTCACAATAAACAAACAAAATGTGAAAACAAAAGGTAAGGTTCACTTTTTGAAAATGTAAGAGCATCTGTTTACCTGCTGTAAGGCTTTCATGTCCAACTTTTGTCCCTCTTGCTTGGAGAAGAATTCATCTAAACACTGGAAACATACAAACACAGTACAAAACATTCACCATTGCATTTATAAAGAGTTTCAAGCAGTAGTCAACACACAAACCAAGTACAAAACAGTCATTATATTGTGGTTATAAAGAGTTTCCAGCAGTAATCAACAGATGAAAGGTTCCTCTGGTAAGACATTCTAAAATTATTAAGCTCACGTATGCTGTTATGAATCTATTATTCATTCAAAAGGACACACTTAATTACATGTTACTTGGCTAATTAAAGTGATAATTGGTAGAACAATCCAAGGTGAGTTCGTATAAATCTTACCAAGTGTCCTTCTGTCTTTGACAAAGTAAGGCATTACAGGAGGTTTTTTGATATTTTACTCAACAAATTCTTTGTCATACGGATATCGAAACACAATAAATGTCATTACAACTCAGACCATATTTAAGTAAGCTGTACAGTTGTTCTTGAAAGTGTTTCTAACCATAAATCATATTGCCAGATTATCACAAGTGTTGAGATATTACACATCAATGATCTCAGTGATGGAAAAATGTTTTGAGTGTGAAAGTTATATGCTCCTTGAAGAGGTATATTTGACTGAAGAATTAAAAAAACAAAAATTCTAAGCATCCATAAGCATACAGGTATGACGTCAATGTATGACACTGACGACAAATCATTTTAATTTGCTTAGTTTTGTACTCTGCTTGCTTCACCTTGGATTGAGAAGACTTTCAGATTTACCATAAAGAGAAGTGGAGATATGGCATACGTAGAGTGATGATAACAATATATCAATAACTGTAGTGTACTCATATCGAGATGCATTCCAATTTGGAAGTCGAAAAATGGATGACAATATTGAAGCATCATAAAAAATTTAAATGACATCACACCTGTTTGCTTCAGAGTCACTTATGGTAAAACAGACCATGAACTTCAAATGTTATCTCAAAATGAATATGTTGGAATTGAATGCAAATTTCACCAGGGTGCTGAGAATGTGATCCACATTTGTCAGTCAAACTAACTTTGCTCATGGATTATAATTAGATGAGACATTCTCTTCCACTCATTGAATGTTACAAATATGGTATAAAATGATATGTGATGATGTAAAAAAGAAAATCTTTATACTACCTCTGTAAAAGAAGGGAACTCCAGGTAAGGGCCTCCTTCAAATTGTTTGAAGAGAAAAGGATGGAACTCAAAAAATCTAAAAAAATTAAAATGACAAAAAATGAAATTAATATGCAAGTAATGACTGCAACAAAAAAGATTAATTCATTAATTAAAAGGTTGCCAATCACCTTAAACGGAAAAGTTGTTGGTAGGACTAACAACTGGCAACTTATTTGATCTACCAAAGAAATAATTGATATCTTAGCTTAAAACCAGTTTCTTGACAATTCTACTGCAGCTAGAGAGTTATACAAAACTGTCAGTTTTGTCTCACGTTGGCAACCACTGCAGAATTTGTTCGATCATTATAAAGACTGGTGTACTTTTAAACAATGTCTCCTGTTTACCACAAGAAGTGTAAACGTAACTTGAAACCTTCGATTTTGGTTCATTTCATTCTAACTATATATTTTTTATTATGCTTTGATTACTTGTGTCTTGCAATAAATACAGATTG
>KN887325.1:0-16506 GCA_000934455.1 Apostichopus parvimensis | reverse complement strand
ATCCTACGTGCTGCGTTGATTTATTATACCTGTATACAATCCAATTAACTGGAATGAGCTGGTTAGATTAACTTACAGAAATGCGTTCTTTTTATTACCGATGATATCAAATTAGCTTATTATGATAACAGAGGACGTCAAAACTAAACTACTCAAATTTCATAGTTTGTTACGCGCCATGCATGTATGCCTCTCGCAGGGTTTTTCAATCATTCTTGTTCTGACAATCTTACATTGATTGATTGAACACCACGATGATTTCGTAAGCGGAATGAGACCGACTGATTTGAGACCCACTTCTGATATTCCCCCACGGGAATGGGGCATGTGACACGTCCAGTATCCCCCTGTATTTACGTCCCTAACTGTAAGACATATGTTAAGAAAATTACTTTTCCTTCGAAATCGGTATGACAGTTGATCGACGGATGGTTTGCCGTGGTTTTCAGATCAGCAGTAGACGTATTGCTGTGTAGGGAATATAGCAACTCAGTGAGAAATTTCTAAATTAGTTTATCTGAAGACCACGTGATTCATTTGAAGCAAGACGAATTGTTGTATTAAATTTTAGATGTTAATGGAAAAACAAAATTGTACATTGAATTCAAAGTTTGAATAAAAGATGTCTCTTAGTATACTTTTCTAATGAATTAAAAGTGATGAATTATTAGTTTCCGTCTGACCGCGCTAATGTATGAAATCGAAATGACTTTACCACGATAGACTGCAGACACACTCGCCTATGCATATTAAACGTAAAAAAAATATTTAAAAAATAGCGAAGAATAACAGAGTGCAGTGGCGGAGCGTCCATACAGTCAGGGGGGCGAATGCCCCCCTGACGGACTCAAATGGACTGCTGGCGCCCTTTTCAGTTTTTTACCACTTTTTACTTATTCGCGATTATTTACTTTTTGATGCGCTACCTATTGACATTTGTCACATTTTGTTGGCGATGACAACTATTTATTCTTCGTTTATTTGAAAATTCACAAGGCCAGGAAAGGGTTATTTCCGGCGATCTAGGAAGTATCTTTACTCAAAAAATTTCTGTACGCTCCGCGCCAACCTGTGGTGGCGCTCCGCTTAGATAGTGTCAAAAGCGCCCCTACAGACCATTCTCGCCCCCCTTGACCAATAATCCTAGCTCCGCCACTGACAGAGTGGAATTAGTCATGGAAATGAATTACGGCGCAGTGTGTTTAAGTCAAAATATATGTCTCCGATCATGTCATGAATAGACTTGCATAACCCCCCTACCGGAAACAATGATGTCTCCCAAAATGAAAAGCCGTTTGGGAAGAGATTCATCACAAACTTATTTATCAACCACGTGAAGGATTAGTTAAATTGGTATATAATTGAACAAAAGAAGAAATAGTATAGGTATTTTTCTCCAACTAAGTCAATTTTCTAGTGTCGATGTTATTTGCAGGTGAAATTCGTTGGTTCATACATTTTCTGAAGTAACCTAATTAACACACCAAACTATAGAATAATACAGGTATTGCTGATTCATTAAATCCATAAATATACATCTGTAAAGTTAAATTTAAGCAACGTCTTTCTGGCGACATCGTTCATACTAAACTCATATAAATATGGCCAATAAAAAAAGGGGGGGGCAAGGTAAATTCACTATACGTAATTGTGTTAAAGGTTACAGATGGAAGTGACCTCTTTTAATTTCCTCCTCTTCCCCTGTTGGTTTCTTTGTTGGTTTCTTTCTTTCTTCTCTCCATCCCTTGTCTACATACATCTATCTCTTTGTGTTCACCATGCTCATTAACCTGTCTGTATTCTGTGTGTGTGTGTTTGTCCCTCCTGTTACTGTTACTTGTCATTTAGCCTTTGAAGAAGATCCTGCTAGGATCGAAACTTCAGGTCAACTTACTTGTACACACTCTTTTAATTCCAACAGGTTATACTGGCGACGGTCATCTGTATTAAATACAATATACCTGCACCTCTACTTGTTAAGACGCGTCCCTACAAACAATGCGGGTAACGTATCAATTACAACATCAAATATCCTACAAAACTAATATCTAAACGATCTTTCAGTTATTTTTCCTCAAACAGCGAATTATATATAAAAAGGTAGGGCTTTCGATTAACCTCTCAGCCTGCCAGGCAGTGATAGTGGGAAACATACATGGATACAAGTATGGTTCCTTTGTAGATGAAATTGGGGGGGGGGGGGGGGGGATCAAGGAGGAGAAATGTTTCCGACAACTGCAGTGCCAGAATGGATCCGCATTGCGAAGGAAGATGAAAACCTAACATCAATGAATCGAATTTCGGCCTAAGGGGTTGTGAGTAGGGTTGTGAGTAGGGTATTGAGTAGGGTTGTGAGTAGGGTTGTGAGGAGGGTTTCTGGAACGGTCATTATAGAGAATACCGTAGTAGAAAGGATCGATGCAAATTATGACGCAATCCCAGAAATGGATAAACTTCCCGAGCGTTTCAGTTTGCGCTAGTGCGATACAATGGCCGGGGGCTGTGTGTTGTATATGTTTGACCACACCGTGCAGTGTGTAGCCTATATATTGATCCACACTATAGATAGATATATAGACAGATAGACGGATAGACGGATAGACGGATATTTATTTGGAGGTAACAGATGAGGTGACATTATATAAAGTTTCGGTCCCCTGATTAGAGCAATACGTTGTACTCTACTCGTTCCGTCTTTAATTGTTATGTAGACCATTGAGAATTGTGTATTGCTATTCCTTTCTAGCTTTCTGTTGTGAGGTGGGGGGGGGGGTGTGGGGGGAGATAGGGGTGGACAGTGCTAAAGATGTAAAATGCGAAACCCAATAGTGTGCATAGTGTGCGAATTTAATTATTGTTATACTATGATTATATATTATAATATTAAACCACAACTAGCAAGAGTTTTCGTGTCATTGTAACTTGATTTCATAACCTCTGCCGAAAAAGAGAGAAACGCGATTTGTTTTTCAAATTATTATTTAATTTCCGTTAACTCATAACTTATTACACTTTTGCCAAATATCACACATAGTAAGAACAAAGGACCTGAAACATACACATTGTCATTTTTGCCATATCGATCGAACAAAATTCTTGCTTAAAAGAAGAAAAACTTGTAACGTTATAGACTTGTACTATTTTACCTTAAAAGCACATTGATAGAAACGTGTTCATTTGCAGGGCTGCATCAAATTCTACTGTTTTTCTTATTTTTTACGATATTTTATATCCTTACGCCACTGAATATTTTTTAACGATCTTATTTGGGTTTTTAAGAGGGTTCGACAAATAATTTTGAGCAGTACAGTTATAAATGTCACGAATGCCATAATATGGCAGGTTGTCTAAAACAACATACAGGTTCACGGGCAGAACCTAATGAGGTCCTCAAAGAGACATATATAAGACATCATGTAAAGAGGAACATTTAAGGTTCTTGTCTCAAACCGTAACTAACGAGCAGATAAAGGAGGGTTTAAGATACAACCTAACCCTTCTATACCTATTGCTACTGCAAGCTGTGCAAACATCCCTGCATGAATTTACCCTTGACCGAAACAAATACCCACTTCTGACGGGAAACTATCACATCAATATTCTGCAGTGATTGATCGCTAATTAGTGCTTAATTTACAATTTTATTCGATTCTGGTGAAAAGGTGTCTCTCAAATGCATACGGTACTAACGACGTTATGTTAGTATAATAAAATGCACGGCTGTTTTCAGTTAATTGGTCTCCAATTTCCGGTAAGATTTCCAAACATATATATCTCAAACTAACATTGGCTTTGGTAAAGAGAAAAGGATATCGTCCTAAATAATTATGTTCACCAATTAAGTGGACGTTTACTGGCGCGTAAGTCTATATGGACTCTGTTTTTATGCAAATCTTCCAATTTTGTCGTTCCGAGACGCTTTTATATGGGAAATATATACAAAAGTTGTTTTACGAAATGATCTTTGTTACTTGAGATTGACAAGGTGATTGGATATGTCAACTTAAAGTGAGCACGCTGATAAACTGCACTTAATGAATCTAATTTGATAGCGAATGGTATACTTGTGAGGAAAACCCCATCGGAATTGTCCTCCTCTGGGGAACAGTACAGTCACCGGGAACTATTTTTATTTTATTTATTCATTTTTTCTTAGCATAAGGGTACATCCCGGCAGGGTGGGTTTGTCAGGTCTGGGGCAACCTCCCGTTATTTTTCCTAAGTAGCTCCCTTCTCTCTTTTAAATCTTCCAAATTTTTGTACTGCTTTTCTTCCATTTCATTCGTTACTTTAAATTGCTCGATTGTCTGTTTTTCCCAATCAAAAAAAAAAGAAGTTCCAATTAACCTGCAGGAGCCGTGCCTTTCACGGCTCGAACAGGACTTTTATTTTGACGAATGGTATAGATAAAACAAGGGACCGCAAATCAACGAAAAACTTGCGTTTAATCATACACACACCAATCGACCTTTTGACCAAATATTTGCTGAAATGAATGTAAAGTTAACGAACTGCTAATATCTATATCGAAATTATCCTCATGAAAGGGAGTCAACAGAGAGTGTTTGATTTAAGGCTTCAGTTCTTGATTGAGACCAGAGATGTTACAGAGCCAAGATGAAAAATAGCTTCAATGAAACAATCAGACACGTACTTGCCAAGACCTTAATAATGCATTTATTTGCCTGTGGAAATTTACAAACCGAAAATAGATCCTGACGTGCAGGATTCAATTAAAAAGTAAACTTAATTTTTATGCAAATGATAAGCGGAACACTGATGTTTATATCAGACCATACTTTTTGCTGTTCATACCAAGAGTGGAGAAGGAGAAAAACAACTTGTATATAGTCTGTTTGAAGGGAAGTTTGGTTCTTTGTGCAGTCTCTCTTAGTTGAGTTTGAAAATTATTGATGAAGTGTCAAAACCGTATAGTACACAATGCATATAGAAAAAAAAGTTAAAAAACACATTTAACGTAGTTTTGGCCACGAAAATCCACGGTTTAACCGATAATCCAGGTTTTCCAAGTGATAATCTAGGTTTATCAAACGATAATCCAAGCTTTTCATCGATAATCCAACTTAAACGGTGATATTCCAGGTTTTTCGAGTGGGTTCCAGGTTTATCGTTCAAAAACCTGGACTTTACGTTGATAAACCTGGATTATTGGTCAATATTCCAGTTTTATCGGTCCATTTTCCCGGTTTATCGGTCCATATTCCTGGTTTATCTTTTGAAAACCCTGGAATCTCTAACTATTGGGCAATCATAATATACGGTATATATCTGACCCTTTGTGGGTCAATTTAAATGCGTGACCGGTGACGTATATTGTCCAAGAAACTGTAACGTAATCCCATCTTAAACCCTCTTCAAAAACACTTAAGAGGACAGTGGAAATATAGTCCAGAAATGGAGTCTATATTACCATGAAAGAACTATGCTGGTATTTGAAACTGTACACACAATCAGTACATTGGCCTTGCGATTCTCTGACTGATATTGTGTGCTGTACGTAACCAGCGTTAGATTCGGCAATGATAATTATAAATGTTTGGATTGGCATGGCAACCTATAGCATGGAACTATTCCCCTGTCGAGAGAACTATTACGAACCTCCTTTGAAGAGAAAATGTACAGCATAATAACACCAAGGACTGCAGGGGCGGCGAATTGTTTCAAATATTGGGGGGGGGGGACATTTGCTTGGGTGCAGGATCCAGGATTTTCTTACCCGGGGGGCGCGATTACTATCAAAGCGGAGCGCCACCATTGGTTGGCGGGCAGCGTACAAGAAAATTTCTGGTTTTGATAGCCCCCCAGACCACCGGAAATAGCAATCTCGGGCTTGAAAATGACCAACCAGATGTACACTTTTGCCTGAGAACCAAGTTTTTCCCAATAGTGTTTTATCATCCATAACCTTTTTCAAGATTGTCACCAGTCACACATCATGTTCGACCTCATCGCATCTCCTGTGGATCATTGCTTTTGTAGGTAATTCTACGTAACTGCCCACAATACCCGTCAGCCCCACTTTTCAAGGTTTTAAGCCCATTATTTGTTCAAAATTTGAATAATAAATTCACTTCAAAGCAAACCCATAATGAAGCACAAAATTTCATCTATGGACAACCAATATAGAAAAAACCCCTTCAACCCCAACAGACCGGTCAAAATTGCACGAGTAGAGGGAAGAATGTTGAAGAATGTTGGTCAGGGAATTTTCGAAAATTCAGACACAGTTAATTTATTGGTGTACAAATATTAAAACCTCTTATAACGGCTACTATAAAACTTCGATATCATAACAAAATACAAAATATTTGCTCGAGGAGGGGGCGGTCTCCCCCTTCGCCTCCCCCCACCCCCTTGGCTACGCGCCTGCGGTTAGAAATCTTGTAGGAAACAGGCCAAATGGTAACCCAGTGAACCCATATCGATGTGGATCATATACATGATTGTACGTACTTACACTCATACAAAAGAGAAGTACAGACATTATAATAATAATCATGAGTGACAACATGCTATACGGTCACAGGTCAGAGAAACGACCACGAAGAGTCATTTACCTCATGCAGCATGTGTTGGATGAAGTTTTAGCCACCGCCAAATATGATTTGGATAAATAATCTCACGCATTATTTTCTATTTATAGCCACAAAAAACTATGCCACCAAATAGTGGGGGGGGGATATTAGATACTCTATCCCCCACCTAAAATATTGGGGGATGTCCCCCCCCCCCCCCCCCCCCCCCCATGATCGCCGCCCATGAAGGATTAGACAACTTGTTATATTACACAACACGAAGTTGAGAGTTCAACTACCCCTGTTTTACGAAACTATATGTACAGCATAATAACACAAAAGGATTGTACTCAGGCTCCTTGCTAATTACACAACACGAAGTTGAGAGTTCAACTATACCCCCGTTTTACGAAAATGTACATGTAGCATAATAACACCAAAGGATTAGACTCAGGCACCTTGCTAATAACAAACCACAAAGTTGATACTTCAGTTGTACCCATGTATTACGATACAGTAAATACACGCCATTTTAAGCAGATCTGGATCTCAGTGTAAGCCGGGGTCATTTGATATCACAAGACTTTGCTGCTGATTGATTAAATTCGATTGCACTACATTTTAACAAAATTTTGGTTTATAACGTCAAGATATGGGTGTATCGGGGTAATAACTTCAACGGGCTATTACCCCCAAATTAAACATCATCCTCGTGACAAATAAATCGTTCATCCATGGCACCCAATCGACTAACCCACTTAACACCCTTTCTCCTTACTAATACTGCCAGGCATTATTATGCACTTTCAATTTACTTGAAGGTCAACTGATATCGGTAGTTGGACCCAAATTTAAGAATGCTCAAAACTGCTAAAAGTTCTTTTTCTAGCGGTTCTGATGCTCCATATTATTCCCATATCTTGATAATGGTGTGGACAAATTCGTTGTTAAAATCTTCAGCGCATCTTGTATCCATAGCAACACAAAAATAAATATGTATACAACACAGTAACAATAAAAATAAGAACAAGTTAGTAATTTTAATTTGAACACGGCTATGTATGACCAACACAGGCACAATGTTCCTCGCTGAAAAAAGAATGTAAACCACAAATTTTATTACTAGCTGCCCCCGTTCTGTTCCAAAATGGCGGTCATCCCTATACTTGTGTTATGGAAATGGGGTGGGGGAGGTGACACTTGAAAACATAGCTTTTTAAGTTTTTGTTTGTAGCTTCTATGTTTTATTATTTTAATTTATTTGAGCATTCCAGCACCTTAGCTAAATCTGAGACTTGAAGGAAAATATTGTTCAAATTGTCAATTCGAGGCCAAATAATTTCAAGAAATACAATGAGAAATGTTTAGCGTATTTGTTACGACATATGGAACATATTAGAATGAGAATATAGTTCACAAATATATACATATAAAATACACATAATATAGTTCGACATATTTCTACTGATTGTGATCAGCCGTTAATGATGGTTCAAATTTCATTGTATTCTAATATACAAAATCAGTCAATCATTCTCTTAAGACCCTTATAACCATCACTAGTACACCATCTCAACAGAATCATCAAGCATGCCGAACTGCAGGTATATAGCAAATGTTAACCAGAATCACATCCCAAAAATATGCTAGGATTCAATGGTTGAAGTCAATCCCATATCAAACCATCATCATGCAACTACCACCGTACTTAGCTAACTGAAAGTAGCACTTTATTTTCGTTTTGTCACAGCTTTACCAAGCCAACAACATGCATGGAGAATTGTTCAAAATAATGAGATACATATGGTGCCCTTGATCAGCGGTGTGGATTTAGTTGGTGGGGTGGAGATGTACACCCCCATTTCAACCCCACACCAACAAAAAAGTTAAAGTAATTATTAACACAACATTGAGTGTAGCTGCTTAGTCACATATATTTTATAAAATAAGATGTTTAAAGTTCTTTCTTTCTATGCCTTATTATCATTATTTTCAATATAATTATCAGCATATGAATTATGAAATTCACATGTTGATGATAAAACTTCATTTAGGACTAGATCTGTGAATACAACAATACTACGGACGAAATGTACCAGTGGAATGAACTTAAAGGTGGTGCGGTGCGTCTTACTGCCAGAGTTGACTATATAGGCTAACTGTACAATATAGTATTGTCCTCTTATTCCAGCATTGGAGATGAAATATGCGACACCTTCGATACAGTCGTCCCACCAGTTCCCATATCTACCATCAGGGTACTGTTTTCTTTATTCTTATTCATTGCCCCGCTCTGTCTTCTAACCTTTTTACTCCGTGTCAAGCATCTCATGGCATCCATCATGCCACTGTGAAAGTCCTTGTTTCGTCTTGCGTAAATGATTGGGTTTACCAGAGAATTGACGAAAGCTATATATTCGCAACAAGTTTGCACTATTATCAAAACGACGGCACTATAAGTAAAATAAATTTCGAAAAAGAACTGAAAACTGGTCGGAAGCCAGCAAATACCAAATGCGCCAACGACGATCGTCATGGTAACCAGACCCCTAGCACGTGATCTTGCATCACTGTTGTCATTGTTGCCATTAGCTTTGTTCTGCGATGTCAATTGGCTGTGATTGCGTATATGTTGCATGGCACGCCGAAGTAAAATGGCGTACAAGAGAAGCATACCGATAAAGTACACAGGAATGAATATCGCTACAACTAGTAGGACCGTGGCTATGTCGTTGTCGCCACCATGATCGCCATCACAAACCCATTGGTCCCCCTCACCACCGGGAACCAAGAAGGGTACAACTCCAAATAAGATATTGTAGATCCATATGATGGAGATTGCAATCTTTGCTCGTAAAGGTGTAACAATAGTTACATAGCGAAGAGGGCAATACACCGAAATTAATCTGTAAAGAAAAGACAAAGAAATAGGTGAAATGATGAACAGTTCTCATAATAATGTCCACTACTCGTCACCGGCATATGATTTCTTCTCAATTGATTCCTATAGAACGTATTATGCTAATCTTGTACATATGTACATGCTTTACGTATTTACATATCGTTGAAAATCATATCGTCGCTGCTCGATGACCCTACCCACCCAAAACTCTTCACCTCACCATTCCCTTCCTCTCCCTTTACCTGACCCCCTCCCCCACCTCGATTTGTAAACCAACACTCTCAGACGTCGCAGGCGGCCACAGGCTATATTTTGTGGGTGTATTGTACTCTTATTTTGACTAATATGCTTCATCGTCAGTGTGTGGCAAACAAAATCCATGGACTAGATACCTTCCTTGCATGGCTGTATATATTCGATATAACCGGTTTTAAACCAATCTACTAATTGTAACCACATAAACACTCGGCAAATCCTTGGGGGGGGGGGGGTACCAGGGTATATTAACCTACGAAAGATTTCGTTCTTTTTTTGTAAAACGTGTCTTTAAAAGATCGTGATTGCTTTGGATCATAATAAAACACAATAATTGTTTTCGCTGTGATGTTTGTGTATTTGTTTGTATATTCTTGCTATTGTTTGAGAGGGAGAGAGATCACCATTACTTTACTAATCTACAGAATCTACAGTTTTAATGGATTTACTGATACGCTCCTATAATGATAAATTGATGATGGCGCCGGTTCCTCAGGACCGCCCTTAAATGGTAATGACGATCCGTTGTGATACAGATTGAAATGTATTATGAACATGCAATTTGGAGCCACACACACACGCACATACACACACGCACACACACACACACATATATATATATATAAATGAAAATCGTAATGATATATATATATATATATATTCAATATATATTCAATCTGAAAGCTAATTGGTTTGTTCAGAGGAGAAAATCAAATATTATATCGAAACTCTCCCCACGAGGGAATTTTAGTGCATTTTCTCGGATATGGAAAGATATAAGATATATAACCGTGAACCAATGTTCGTTCCGAAAGCTGCCTGCCAACTGCCAAGTCAGATTAATAACTGCAGGCGAAGGACTATCAAAAACAGGCAAACAGAAAATTGAACCTCGTTATATAGGATGGTATAGAAAACATTAACGACCATATTTGAATGTAGTGACGCAAACCGTTTCGATTTAAGTGCTTTAAGTTCTTGTATATTATGTATGTATGTGTGGGTGTATGTGTGAGGGCGCGTATGTATGTATATATATAAAGACAACGTATTCATGGTGGTAAATTCTGGAAGGGTGATGGGGAGTTCACCCCATAGTGCAAATCAGATGGTCTAAAATCGGAACCAAAAGTCAGTATGATTCATTACCCATGGATGTGTTAGTGCTAGAAATAAAGAATCAACTGGAAAGCACTTTAGTCCTACACTTATGAACATGCAGCACACGGGGATATTTTATGCTTCCCCCCCCCCCCAATCCACATCTTCGCTTTTCAAAACTTTCCTTGGCCTCTTCCTTTCCATCCACACTAATAGACCTTCTTGACAAAGAGATCAAATGTGAAAATTCGCAATGCTAAGATTATGTTTCCAATTCCTTTTTTAACTCTCTGAATGCAACTTTTTTTTTGCGATAACATGAAAGGCGGTATTTGAGAAAAGTAATCAGTGAAATCTTTGAACAGCTGTTAGGCCTATATATCAGACCGACGCCCGATGACTGCTTGCCCGCACAGCAGACGTGTATTACTCCTGCACCCGTTAGCTGTATCAGTAATACCCCCGTCATAATATGGTACATACAGGGGCGTCGTGCGAAAATAAAATTTTTTTTGGGGGGGGGGGCCCGTGAGCAGGTGATGACTATCTAAGCGGAGCGCCACCACGGGTTGGCGCGCAGCGTACAAGAAAATTTTTCGTCTGGCAGACCCCTCAGATTGCAGGAAACGGCACTTCCCGTGCCTTATGGCAGTAAGCAACACCCCTAAAATTGATAAAAATTTCCGGCAATTTTTTATTTTGGGAAATATTCTCGAAGAAAGTGATTGCCATTTATTCCTCAGTTTACCACTTCCTCGTCTCCCAGAAGCGCCCAAAATTTAAGAAATCGAAACATTTTTGTGCTGGCTGATCCATGATCGCCGCCCATGCCCGTGAGAAGTGGTGACTGAGTGAAGAAAGAGCTATGCCGTTTGAAGTAGCGAAACCTAAGGTAAAACGTGCGATAATGAAGTGATTATTTTCCAGGTTAATTGTGACTGTATTTGAAATAATTATTATTATTATTCATTTTTTCGAAACTACCTATCAGATCATGAGGAAAATTTATCCTGGTGGACCTTTTAGCGAACTGATTGCAAGAAGTTCACATGGAGTCCCATAATCTCTGTTCACTACATTTATCTTAACTTTTCGAACTTTGTTACAGGCTTAGAAAAATTTACCATTTTTTCATGGAAAATTGACTGACTTTGGCAAAGGTAACGTGTTGAACTTACTCTGGGACTACGTATATATAATATTGTTCAACGATGGCAGCGTTGATGGCACATTTGGTTCATTAGTTATCAACCAGTAATTATTTAACTCTTTCGTTTGACTGAATATCAACAACCATTGACCAAGCAGTCAACAGAAGCCCGATTTCTCGTAGGCCCTACAAGAAATTCAGTCGTGACACTGTTCGAAAACACTTTTTTTATTAAATTATGACAAAATTTTATGACACCTTTGACAAAATTTGGGGGGGCCCGTGCCCCCCCCCCGGGCCCCAATGGGCACGACGCCACTGGGTACATATCCAAACCTGCTACGAAGGTTAGGGGACTGCATTATGGCGTTATGTAGAATTAAGGAAATTGGTATATGTCGATTTAAATCGGTATAAGTCGATTCCCCACGATTTGAGACTGATGGCCCGTCATACTGCCTGAGACCAAGTGACCAAGAAAAACAGGAGGAGAAAATCTTTAAAATCTTGCGGGAAAATGGTTCACTTGGCTATTTTATTGTTAATGTTTATACACTTGTATCCTGTATACATAGTGTACCTTACAATACAACAAATCCGCCCCTGTAGCTTCTAAGTCGTAATGTAATATCACACTGTGCCAGGAATAATCGATTCACAGGACATGCATTGGTACGTAAGAAAAGGGTGAATATAATAATAAAATAGAAATACAAATATTGGTTAAAGTTTACGTAACAAAGCTCAAATGAAACTGTACACTGTACAAAACATATCGATGTAAGTTAATTACCTTCCTGTAAAGTCTGAACACCTTAGAGGATCAGAACATCCATAAACAATATACTTTTGGGAACTTTTAGAAAATCTTCGTAGCCTGTTAAAATTTGGTAATGATTCTGATGAGCAGTCTATAATATCTTACAATGATATACTGTTGTACTAACCTGTCCACAGCTATGGCACTAAGATGATAAATGGATGACCCGCTGAATACGAAAGCAGGTAAAAAGAAGTTAAATCTCGTCGTCTCGAAACAGGTTGCTGGACTAATAATTAACCGTGGAGTTAGGTTTAATGGCAACGCGAGTAAACCGGTGAAAAAGTCAGTCACTGCAAGGCTCAATATGAAATAATTGGACACTTTCTGTAATCTAGCATTCCTAAGAAATGCTAAGATAACCAACAGATTCCCTACTACAGTTCCAATAAATACTGGTAAATAGATCAGAAGGTAGCTTACAGTGAGGAATGGGCTTAGAGCCAAACTAATCAGATTACGATCAGAAACATTGTATTCAAGAAACGAATCATTCATCATGGTCGAATAACACTCACAAAATACAATCGGCGGAAAACTTCTTAGTTCTGCCAGACGAAAAGCTTCAAATTGATAGAGCATATATGCCAGTTCGTCAGATACACTCCATATAGGCGAGTGTTGTTGTATCGCTTGTACTCTGCGAACAATCTTGCAGCTGATTCTATTCCAAGGGTCGCCGAGTTGTACTTAACAGGCCCTCACAAATGAACATGTAGAAACCCGATATATGTGTGCGCAGTCGTACTGCAAGGCTGTGATCTGTCACGCATCTGGGGGAGTGAAATTAATAAGCAAAATAATTTAAACCTACATTGGTCATGGATGAATTCTTATTATTAGGCGGGCGATCGGTAGAATTATAGTAAAAAAATCTGCACTTTAGATTAAACCATATAGATCACTTGATGAAACTTACGTTGTTTTGTAAATGGTGACATGATATACACGACATAATACCGTGACAATTCCGGGAAAAATTAGTAAAAGTAATAACTTAGCAGACAATCAAATCTGTGTGACGTCAAAGGAAATTGTTTGACGAAATACGGAAATGGGAGTGTTATATAGGACTTGGACGTCTATGAATATGCGACTGTATTGTCTCTGTTTGTTGCCAACTGTATAATAAGTCACCAACGTGGGTCACGGTCATTGAGATAAATATAGATATTCCATATCCAAATCTACGGTTATGATATTACAAACTCGATTATGACGTCATGTTCATGACTCTAAACGTTTTCAAAAGCACTTTCTTGATTTTTTTCATTCTCCTTATTATTCATAAAGTGGAGGTTTCAGTTACGCAATTTATTGTCTCAATGTCTCATATACTTTGATGGTTGCAGTCATGAGCCTCTTGAAGTTTCATAATGAGAGACCATTATTTGAATTTCAAGCAATACTGATGATGTTTAATGCTCATAGCTTTATTGGAAGATACCTTATAAGATTGAGCTACCATGACAACCACTAAGAAGGTTTCCTAGTATACTTCCGAGAAGTATTGCCAGTTCATTCTAACCCACCTGCATGTGATTGTTGATATTCTATAAGAAACCTATTGTTAACGTAGGATGGTACTATACCCTTGTGCTGCCCTCACTCGCGTTGGATGTGCTTGCTAGACAGCCAGCTAACCAAAAATGAGGCAAAGACAGGTGTAGCGTTCTGTATTTCCCCACTTGTATTTATGGGGTAAAACTGTGAAAAAAAAGATAAATGATTCATAATAATACTACAACTTAACGAAATTACTAAACTAAATATGATAATGATCGTATACTCCGAACAGTGTCATGCTAACATTGTCGGTTATGATGAATATAGCATTACTATGACCGAGTATGATAGAGAAGAATAAAGAAGGTTACCTCTAATAGCCCTACTACAAAAATGTACCTTCAGATTAACTAACTGATTAAAATATCGATCTATCCGATAACACCCATGAACTGGAAGATAGAAACTACAAAGGCTAAATAAGTAAATTAATTAGAACAAGAAGTATACTGTTAGATCCGATACCTAACAAAGACTTGGTATATATGTGAATTTAACGGTGAGCAAGCACATAGTATGTGACTGTGCTATCATGGTACATATTGTGTAGCCGATAAATAAGGTGATTAACTACTCCTTATATGTGGTCAACATTCTAAACAATTGAAGTCACCTCAGTAACAGGTCATTTCTAACTTCTAGTTAATAAACAAAACATCGAGTACTATACGAACTATTAATTTGCCAGGTCAAAAACTGTAAACCCAAAAGAGAGGCTGGTAGGGATATAATAATGTGTTGCCACCAATACACAAAAACTGGATTAAGCAGTGTACAACCTGCTAAAACAAACTGTCTCAAACAACTGAAGTAAGCAACGAGAAAATAGCAGGAATAGCTGAGGGAGAAATTCTCAAATCTGACCTTATAGACAGCCTTGTACGAGCATAGACAGAAAGGAATGTCGTACAGTGGCCGGACTAATGTGACCCTTGAGACCCTATAGCCAGACCCGCTTTCCATCTAAGGATGAAGGACACTAAATTACTAAAGTGCAATGACTGTACATATATTAAAGGGCATGACAACCCTTATGATAACTTAGCAATGGACACAATTAATATTGCAAAATGTTAGGTTCTACATATTGTTACGCTAACTCAGTCTAAGATTCAGGGGCGCCCAAATATTCCCTACTGAGGACTGGTGGTGGTATGGAAACAAATGCGGCTTGGATGGTTGTGTGTTAGTAACGACGAGCCTTGAATCTCGCTATTAGGCCTACATGCAGAGAATATAACACAAAGATAAACGAGTAAAGAACGAGCGCTGAGTAGATTTCGTAATCTATTACCACAATCAGCCACGGTACAGACAAAATATCGGCCTGAAGCCCTCAATAATAAATAGAAAAACATGAACTTAAACGAAAATGGTCACAAACGAGGTCTCAATACCGAAGTAGAGTCCTAACGATACGTACAATAGTGTATAAGAGACATATACAAAACAGATACAAATACGACCAATAATGGTAGGAACAGGAGAACTACCGAACCTAACGATTCAGGACGGGAGCGGAGACTGATTCACAAGTCTCGAGATCTGATTCAGCTGAGCTGATGAACAGACGTCACGTGACCTGTAATACTTACGTCACTGTTCACACGAAAAGCATTATGGTAGCATACGCCCATTAAAAGCCTAATTGACTTACACACTAAATCACAAAAGTAATGTGGTCTGTAAGTCTAGATAGAAGTTTTCACTAGCTAAACGCTACCTACCGTATCACCGGATAGCTGACAAGTTGACCTTTCATGGCACCATCAATTTTCCGTATCATGACAATGTAGATTTTTTGCTATCCGAGCCGGAAGTTTTCGTCACATGTAAACAAACCTCTTCACTCAGTGGTAAACAAGTTTCCTACGCTGCTCCTGGGAGGCCTAAAGGGGTCTAAAATTGCCTCAATTTACCCCAACAGGTCAAAAAAGATGTTCTCCTGCTGCTCTTTGGCACTTTTCCTGAAGGAGAACAATCGAGCGGATGGATATAGACTCTAATAGGAGTATGGCTAAAAACAGTGTCATGTAGCCTAGAGAAATAGAGGGCGACATATATGGTGACCAACGGCACAAAAAATGTCTTTCCTTTCTCAACGGTGGGATGGGAGAAGAAATAATCACGTGCTAGAGGACATCGACCAGGCCACAGCCACATTAATTAGCGGAGA
>KN887324.1:51506-68369 GCA_000934455.1 Apostichopus parvimensis | reverse complement strand
TATATATATATGTATATGATTCATGCATATATGTTTTCATTAATAATTAGGCTTGAAAATACACTGGAATATGCTCACCTGCATAGGCACAGCATTTTGCTTTCTTCCAATTGATTGACTCCTGTCTAATTTCACCTCCTCATTATTCTTCAATTCTATTAATTCATGCTTGGTGTCTTCTTTACCAACTGACAGCTGTCTTTGGGCATTCACATCTTCAAACCAAGTTTTGCTGATCTCCCCTAAATGGCAACAATCCTTCTCTGTCAGCACAGAGCCGAGTTTGTCATTTCTAGTTTCGAGCTGACAAAACTGGACTAGCTTGGAACTGTCTGAAGTCACATCCAAGATTTCAGTGTTTAGGAAGAAACTGTGCGGTGAAAACCGTTGCATTGCTTGTCACATCCTTGGTATCCTAAGATATATTATAAGATATAGAAATTGATGACATAACAAGCTAATAACTGTCAGGGCAGAATACACACTGCCATATTTATATTTGTTGATGTGATCATTATTTGGCTGTTAAGCATATTTGGGAGCAATGGTTAATGCCTCAATTGCTTATTCACCTGATCAAGGTCTGTGAGCTGAGAGATTCATCAAGCCAGAGAGTTGTGTGTTCAGATGCATCAAACTATCTTGTATTGCATAAATTTTAGTGTATTGTACAAAATACCAAAGAGCATGCCCAAAGAAATTATATATATATATTTTATCAACTATGCTTGTAAGCACTTGGAGGAGGTATGGCTCTGAGGTCCGTGAAGCAGACTCCAGTGTAGGCTATGGTGTTATGGGATCCTCCCAATGACGTGAAATAGTGCAATGTTCTGACTTTCTGAGGCATATTTAGTCAGTAAATGGGCTTTATACTTTTATGTATTAGGGGAGGGGGATATTGAAAAGGGGGAAGGGTATTTACACCCTATCATCTAGATGAAAGTCTCCCAACGGCATGTTGAACCGGCAACAACAACAAAATTAGGATCCCTTCAGGATTCAGATCTAGCCTTTATGCTATGTTGCACAGTAGACTTGCACTTAAGGTATAACCTAACATGGGCCTAACACCCACATTGTTCCAAAAGTTAGACACTGGAGTAAGACTACTGTAACTGCCTAACACGGATTTCCTAACCAAAGGTGATTAAACCAACGGTATTGCGTATAGCATATGCTGAGATATACCTACAGATGCATACGCCTATGCTATACCCAGCTTAGGCTATTTATTTTATGTAAGGCCTAGAACATAGTGTAACTGTAAGTACGTTGCGAAGACGTGTGACTTATGTTCTTAGATTTACATGTCTTGCCTAAATTACCTTGCTTTACCCTAAGCAAACTTCGAAATAACAAATAAGCAGCACAATTTGACTAATATTAGGGTTGAGATTAATTGTTGCACTCATGAGTTTGCTTATCTGGGTGCCCATCGTCTGATTTCCACAAGTTTTAGAACTCGCGCCATCGTACATGTAAGTCTAATCTCGATATATGGGATGCCGTTTTAACATCGTAGAGTATACAAATATATTTACGATACATCAGACGCGGACTCAGGGATGTGTGGAGGTATACACCCCTCCCCTTTCAAACCCACACGAGAAATGGAACTGTTAAATTTGCACAACCATGAGTGTAGACCTAACATTCCCAAACAAATACACAGCTTTGTACATAGCAGGTGTATGGTGATAGTTGTGCAGTATACGGACCAAACATATCGTTAGAGGGGGTGGGTGGGGAATTAGCAAAAATATTTTAAAGCAGACTATTAAATATTGATACAACGTAAAGGGTAAAGAAAACAAGCAATATTCACATGATGGAAGATTTAAAACTACAACGAGGGGAAGCTTAAATACTGAGAGGCTGCTCCAGACTTGGCAACCCCACCCTCCCGGGAGGAGAACTAAGCAAAGAAAAAAGAGAAATCCGTCTCTAGTGGCTGGGCTGTTCCCCGGAAGAGACTATGCTTCCGGAGTTTTACTCAGAAGCCCTCTAGCCACCGGGTTCCTAAACAGGCGGCCCCTCCCTCTGCTAAAGCTGAAGCCTCCTCTCAGTTTTAATAGTCTAGCTTATCTAGAGAGGATTTCAAATTATTTTTGAGTAGGTGTTATTCAACACCTACTCAAAAACAATTTGAAATCCTTTCCTTTATATTCCAGGTTTTGGTTCTTTTGTACATTGCTCTTGAGCATGTTTTACTTTGACTGCTGTTGTTATTACTTTTAGGTTTTCTTAAGTTTGGTAATTTTATATTCCAGGGTTTGGTTCTTTTGTACAGTGCTCTTGAGCATGTTTTATTTCATGATAACAGCACTTTAATATATGGTATTTTATATATTAAGGAGATTTTGAATAAAGGGGTCGAGGACAGGGGGTGTTTTTTTTTAAATATTGTTGGTTTGAAACAATAAGTTGGTCAAAGAGGGGTGATTGTGTTTGCTGCTTCAAGCAGCATTTTGACGGACCAAACATCATGTTCATGAACTAGGGGTGTTACTAAAACGAATGACAATTGCGTTACACATATCGAATGACAATATGTTGTACACACTAAAAAATTGCGTTGACTAAAACGAATGACAGTGAATGACAGCACAGACATTTGCTTCAACCGGATATCACAGTTCAGACTTCGTGGGTATATTAAAGCCACGCAAACCGAGTGGACGCGAAGTGCGTGGCTTACAGATCTAGTAAAGTACGGACAAGATATACAAACGCACCTTATTAGTAAGCGAAATTGTAAGTCTGATTTAAAAAGTAAATTTAACGTCATTTTTCCGATATTAATTGTTAGAAACTTTTTTTCCTCAAATCGTTTTTGCGCAGAAAACCAATAACCGCATTTACTCCACTCCGTTAATCATTCTATCTCTTCTCACCACCGTCCTTCGTTGTTATTCGTTGTCATTCGCTGTCATTCGCTGTCATTCGCGAATGATTATTAACCCTGTACAAATTCAATTGTCATTCGGTCATTCGCTGTCATTCGTTTTAGTTTGTCCTTGAACTAGGACGTTCTTTTGTGCAACCGAATTCCAGCTTTAGATTTTGTGATTTGAATAAGGCTCCCAGGTCGTACAATGACATTAAATATATTGTTATTGATGCTATTGTGTCTCAATAGCAAGTTATTCACGAGTACATCCATATCATTCATGGTGAGCGGTGATTGCATTTTGAATGAAAGAACTATTTACATGTTGTTTCATTTGATACAATTATCACGACGTTCAATCACAACTCATCCCTGTTGTTATACTGATCGAGTGAGCTAGCCTACTGTACGGCCAATATGTTTCTTTCTCTTATTGCAATAGAGAACATGTTTCCCGTTCCTTTGAAAACATCGTGTGTTATCGACACACATTCCTGTCTGACTTGGATTGTTGCAAAACATCATTTTAGTAGGAAAACATGGAGTCATGCTTTCATGCACTGTTGTGTACTATTGAATGTGGACCAATGTACAAGGATATTTAGCAGGCGCGTAGCCAATGGGGCGAAGGGGGCGACCGCGCCCCCCCCCCCCTTGAGCATAATTTTTGTATTTATTTTTATATCGCTAGTAATTTCAAAAAAAAGATTAGATGCAAATTACAAGGCCTGGGAAGTGCCATTTCCAGTGATCTGGGAGGCATTTTCGTGTACGCTTCGCGCCAACCTATGGTGGCGCTACGCTTAGATAGTTTGCCTATATGCTTCGCCCCTTCCTTGGTAAATCCCTCGCTACGCGCCTGATATTTAGTCTCACTCATAGAAATTTATTAGGATTTCTATGGTCTCACTGGACATTAATTCCTTAGCAAACATGTACACTTTCTACAGGGGACAAAATATACTGCTACACAGGCCGGGACATACTTTCCAGTTAAATAGTGTCCGGCCGGACATATTTTCGTGGTAAATATTGTCTGGCCGGACATTACTAATGTAACAAACCTTCATTACTAATGTAACAAACCTTCTTCACAGTTTGGATAGTTTCGTGTGCGATGTATCACTATAATTTACTTAAATTCATACGTAATGATAGGAACATTGTGTAATGTAAAACACTGTGGAGTAACGTTATCAGACGACACCTGTCGTCTGCTGTGCATCCAGAGCAGACCACGGAAGGTATTGCAACACATAAAATCCCCTTTAATTTCCTACATACGTGAGATCTCATTGGCTATTGGGAATGGACATTGCGGTCGTCAAAATTGTATATTGCACTATTACATAGCAGTGATATCTATTTTTGTAAAGAAAAGATGTAAAATAACTTCTTAGTCTATAAATGCGAGTATTCCTCATTTGTGGCTTTTCTAAAATAGCAACAGTGATGTTCGTTTAAACTGTTTTTCATGACCAATCACGAAACTAGAGGTACCCATACCTGCTTAGCACAGTGCATGCGGATAATGTAAACAACTGTCCCCACACGTGAAAGAGCCATGCGAGGAGGTACAGACAACGCAGACTAGCTGGAAATTCCCTTTTCTCTGAGTTTCATTTTTTTAATTTTTTAGCTTTCAGTGGCCTTCGCACAATGATCGCAGCCTCCATTTTATGTAGGGAATTTGCCATTTTAATATAGCTACAGTAGTACAATTCACAATGAGACGTAATTACAATTACAAGACGGAACCTATCGACCAGTATCTCAGCTCCGTTGGGTTGTACAGGAAGATAACAGCAAAGGATGGCTCGTGCCTATTTAGGGCTGTCGCAGAGCAGGTACATGAACTTAACATTAGGCTTACAGTATAGGTTAAACATTAATTTTAGTTTTAGCCTGATATCAGCCTAACAGGCTTTCTTGGCATTCGCTTTACAAACTTTCTTGGCATATAAATTGACATAGGTCGGACCTAGTATTATCATTGTCTGACAAGTTTTTAAGCCTTTTTCGGTCTGAACAGACTTTTAACTTTAAGCTGCAAATGCTTAAGCCGGGTTAAAATTGCTAGATGCAGATTGGCAGACATTTTTAAGCTATATTTTCACAAGTGACAGTACAAAATTGGATCAAAGCTAATTTGGCTACAGTTCTGTCAGTATTGGTACCAATTCCACAGGATCTACATAGTATTAATTTCGCTTTTCAGTCAGTCTTACCAAATCAGCAAGAAATGTCTAAGTTTAAGTGAAATGGATAGTACTAGCCTAGGTATTACTAGGGGATATTTCTATTTACTTAACTGTAACTAACCAAGTTGCAATTGAGATAGCCTCTTGAATAATTACAGCAGACCTTCCGAAGTCCAGAAATAGGAAGGGTGTCCCGGCACGAAATAAACGTTATAACAATATCAGCGATGAAAACAAATAATGAAGGTTGTGACTCTCCAGTAAAGATTAGATTGGTGGCAAGCAGGGTTGTCACCAGACCATTTTTAGAGCCGGGTTATTTGTGACAGTGATCCGCGTCCAGTTAAGCTGCGTTTTGCGCTGAATCGCACTAATCTTTACCAAGTTACTTATTGGCGGTAGCATGGACACTTCCAATTTCGGACACCTAAGCCTTAAAACACCCCAAAACTATATCTTCTGGTATAAATCACCTCAAAATATACTTGATATGGTGGGAGAAGTGTGTTATATAACGATACACGGCCAAACTTTCTTTCCTGCAAACTGTTTTCACGTTGTAAAAAAGAAGATTCTTCGTGACTGTGGAACTGGTATTTCTTTGCTAGAGTATTGCCAATTTCGGACACACAGTCCCACAATGTGGCGCTAGTGATAAAATTGGTGGCGCAGTTGCTCTTTCAGTAATTATAACAGACTTCATAGATCTCCGTCATTTTATTGACAAATATGTAAGTATTTACTTGCACACGGGTCATTTCGTACTTTTTGGTGAAATTTGGCTCTTCCTGTAGGTTGTCATGGTGAAATCGTGCATTTCTTAGGGGTGTCCGAAATTCGCAGTGTTCCGAAATTGGCAATACTGACTATACTGTAGGCTAATTTGTGCCGGGCGGTAAGGCTGAAATTGACCTTGAGTACCGGGCGGAAATTTTGAGAGCTGGGTAGCACCGCCCGGCGCCGCCCAGGGTGGTGACAACCCTGGTGGCAAGTGTTATTTCCAAGGAAAACACATATTTCCAGTAGGATATATGTTACACAGACGAGAGGGTGCTAAATAAACCTCTATCGCGCAGCCACATAAAAATTGGTCATTGATTTCTTTTCTTCGAAATCCTTAAAAAAAGGCAGCGTCATCCATGACTCAGAGGGGTACACCGGAGGAATTACAAAAGAGTGAGGGCGACTATCGAAACAGCGAAAACTATTTTGATTGTATTGCATCACTACAAATTAATATCCTTCATTCCAAGGGTAAAACTATGTCAAGAATTCCTAAAATTTGATTAAAATCCAAACTTTTGTTACAATGATGCAGCTTGCTTAAAGTTCTATGTAGTTTAAATCCTCCTTATGCTTTTTTAATCTTGAAAGTTTAAACAATGTTTTTATGGTATGCTGGTGTACAAGAAGTTTGTGTGACTCCTAACTTTGGGTAGTCTGATATACATATAACTGCACTGATAGACACTGTAGTTGCTGTGTTCGTAAGTCAATTTGTAACCACTTTTTCAATTGCAACCTTAATCTACACAGTCTTAGCTAAAATGGCCGAAATTGCCTTAATGAAACAACGATACATTATCATTGTATCTTGAGACACTTCGTGGATTATTCTTCCCAATTAGCGGAATTATACAGTAAAATATAACGCATGCACAAAGTAAGGGATATTTTTCCTTACTTTGAGCAGTTTGACTCCTGACCTTACAAGTGTACATAGGTGTTTCTTTTGTAGGGAATCTGGTCAAACTATTGAAAAGTCACATAGCTGGATGATAGAACTTAACCATAAAATCAGCCTCATCACCTCTATCTTTTTAAAGAACATCAATGCCAAAGACTATTACGAATTTATACCATCATACTATTGTTTAAGCCAAGTATATAAGCAAACAAAGATGACCATGTACTTGTTTGCATAGATTTGGGAATATTTTTGTTATAATACTTGGATGCATGCAGGGGCAAATATTTGACCTTGAAAAATGTAAACTAGGCTCTATGACGGCTGCATATTTTACATAATCAAGGACCTTTCAAGTAACATTTCTCTAGCAGAGAGAGCGGGTGTACGGACACATACGCTCCAGTCATATTCTCCACCGCCAGTTGATTCAAGAAAAATTCAGAAAAATATTGTTCACTGTGTTGACTACAACGTTTTTCAGTATTGTATATTCCAGTCAAAGCATGCATGTGATTTGTATTGGTTTGACTGTTAATTTGTGCAAAAAGAATTTGCCCAGGAAAGGTGTGTATCCACTTGGTTTTTGTTGAAACTTGAAAGTCACAGATGATTGCTTAAAACCAGGATCTGCCTTTACAGGGGCTATCCAGACCCCTTTTGTACTTTGAACTTGCAATATGTACATAGAGTAGCCTGTTGGCAGCATGTTATGAAGCGGCACACTAAAGTCAATGAAGTTTTGTCATGAATCTGATTGGCAACATAAAGTACTATAGCATGTAGGTTACTGTCAAGAGACATGACTCTGTGTATTACAACCATATGTATGATTTGAGTTGTGTGTTATTCATCGGAAGGTTGGTTCTTAAAAGATACGGTTAATACAGTATGACTGGAATCTTTTCTGGGCAATTCAGTTAAAGTTTTGCCCTCAGTCTATTAACAAGTCTGCAGTTCTATGAAAGCAATATGGTTGGTGTTTTGAAAAAAAATGAAATATTAAAAGTGGTCAATTTAGGACAGTTAATACCAACTAGTCATTTCCCCCCCCCCCCCAAGTTTAATAGATCATGTAATTTATACTCATCACACATATTTCTGTGTAGCCTGAGTGGTATGTCTGCAATGCAAAGTTAACATCATTAGCCTACAAATACTCGAGCATTACACTTCACAGAAGATTGTACGCACGAATCAGAGCGAATAGCAACATGTGGCAATCCGTTAGCAACATGGACGTAAACTTATTTATCTTCTCTTTATTGGAGTACCTTTGGCTATCCCAAAAACATATAGTTTACATGTTTCCACTGCAGGACAACCAAAATTGCAGCAGGACAACCAAAAATTGGTGAGCTGGTTGTCCTGGGGACAAGCACTTGAAATTTTTTAAATTTATACACTGATAGCTACTAGTTAACCGTAGTTGTTTTCTCAGCATTTTGTCACAAAGAGTGGGAGAGGTTGTTTTCCTTGAAAGGTTTCTGTGTGATGTTATGAGTTCTAGAGCCACCAACCGAGAGCAGGTTGTTGATACTTTGTTAGCTATGGTATTATACAGGGGTGAATGAACTTTGGACCTGCAATTGGGTAAGAACTGCAAAACTGTACAATTCACAGCATGCTTCGACCTGTACGGTTTCTAGTGAACATTTGCGATTGTGTCACTTTGACTTTTTGTTCCAATTATAACTACTTTAACTAATTTTTAAGTGGTTAACCATTCTACTGTACATGATCTTATATCAAAAAGATTGCAAATTGATATTAACACATACATGCATACATACATACGTACATATGTTCAGTGACATGGGATTATACGTGGAGGAATGTATGTGATGTGAGTGAAATTTACCTAAATATGAGTGCAAAATGTCCTAACTGCATCATGCTACATGGTAGCATGCTAGTCTGAGTTGTTTTCATCATTAACACTAGAGCCAAGCCAGATCCATACTTAAAATTCTTGAAAAATGCTTCTTCTCCTAGGGTCTTCATCTGATCTGGATGGAACTTTTGTAAAAGGGATTTGTTGGTAAGGGTCATAAATATTGTACTGTCTCCTACAAGCCTCTTTACTGTGTCAGCAACCTGCAGAAGGTTTAAACATGAAGCAAGTTTGTCAAGGGGCATAATACACAGTACAGAAAAATAAGTCAAAGGTCTTAAGAATGGTTTGCGAAACATAAAGCAGTACTACATGCCATTACTAAGTACTGTACTACTTTGTTCAACCAGTCTTTGTGCCCTCCCTTTAATTAACAGATCTCAAAATGTGTTTGATAATATAACTCATCAATAAAGGAATGTCAGTGAAATAGAACACAATCTATGAAGTATGCATGATATCGCTACAAGGATTCCTTTAGATATCAGTTTCCATACATATAAATTACAATACAGCTTTTGCAATTCTTTTTAATAGGACAATTTCAAATCAAAATTAAAATCAAGTTTCCAATAGTACTGTGCAGAACTTTAAGTACTTGAACCAATGTTCACTTTATCTTCAAGAGCTCTCTCTCTATCTGCTTCCTTTTGGACATTTTGAGCATGTGTATGGGGGGGGGGAGAATAAAAATAGGGGGATATTGGCTGCTGTGCCTTTTGGGGGCAAACTTTACTGTTTTGCAAATAGCTACTGACCACTAATCTGGAAATAAAAACCTCCAGTATCGCATGCCAAAATGGTGAAACTGCTTTACAGAAGTAATAGATGTATATATATGTTAGTGCTAATAGTCGTAATCGATTAATCACCAGTAGTTGCGATTACACTTTGGAAGTTTGATTAATCGCGTTCAAAACCTAAGTTGCGATTAATCGACTACAAGCTAGCTCTACACATAATCTGCTTTTGAAAAATAGCCTAACCTATAAAAAACAACACTATTAAAAGCAGTTTGCCAGCAAATATCGCAAAAGTATACAGGTATTCGCAATGCTACACCAGGACTGTGCTGTGTTAAAAATCGGCAAGCACCTGCTCCGGTTAGATTCATGCATTTGCTTGTCAGTATATCGCTTGTTCTGCAGTGCAACATTCAGTCCTAGCAATGGTTACACCTTGCGCCTAATCGCAAATTCATATAGATCATTATAGATTTTTTGAGATTGCCAAAGTATTAGTCATGTCTTCAAACATGTTTACAATTACTTCATTACTAGCCTGGCTCACATAAATTATCGGATGTCTGATCGAGTATGTCAATTGCAGTGTAGTTTAATTTCAATGAGCAAAATATGTGCCTGCTATTGCACTAGGCTAGAGCCTAGCCTAGAATGTTGAAGTCCTTCTACAGAAAACTCTTGCATACTAATCATCACACCACTACAAGGTGTCACATCTATTCATTGTTTGCACATTTGCTTTTATTAGTGCTAGTAGTTGTGTAGCCTTGTAGATTCATTCTAAAGCATTTGATTAACTATGAAGGATTTTAAGTACGTTTTAGATTGAAAATTGTTCACAGTTTTAGTTTGGTAGATGTTTAAATCATGATTTAGACAACACACATTAAGACACTAAAAAACAAATAAAGACAGTGCACCATGGAGAAAGATTTGTTTTGACTGTATTTTGGCAATGTGAATATGACAGTGATGACGTCATAACTGTGACCGAGTAATCGCCGTAATCGCGAGAAGAGCTACAGTATGCGATTAGTCGACTACAAAGGAAAGAGTTGACTATCAGCACTAGTTTATATGTCAAAAGATGCATAGCAGTTTTTGTTGCACAAGAATGTGTTTTATAAGAGACAAAATTTAGGGTCTACAAAAATTGCTACAAAAAATTGGAAACTAAAGTATTCCCTGATAATCAATTCTGTTAATGGGAATTGAGGTGAGTGTGGCACAATTTGTAGACAAAAGTGTTGTGGATGTTAAAGAGTCTTACAATGTTACTAGTTTTCCTGTAACCTCTACATATCTTGTATTATTGAAGTAAGAAACAACATACTGCATTTCATTCAATTTATATATTCCATAAATGAGACCAATTGTGATATAGGGACAATACCTACAATAAACATTAAAGTATTTCAAAACTGTTGTGAATGTAAAGTTTGACCTTGTTTTAGAATGTTGAATTCTTGACACAAAGTGAACAGAACTATTGCCAATATAGTAAGTTCCATTGATCATGGACTTTGGAGTTACTCTCGACTTTGTATCCCAGTCAGTACAATAGGTCTAGACTACTAGTATATAGTGTTCTAATACATAGGTGTCAGTGCTTGTACAAAACAGTTGGTGACTCATAGGCTAATGAATCCTAAGGGTTAGGAAAGATGTTTTTCCCCATTTTTAGTCCTATTTGATATCATTGTTTTCAACAAAATGTGAGTGTTATGATGCAAACTTACATTGTTCATGTTTTCATATTTCATTCCTTGCCTCTGGCAAAGGAATCTATGTGATGGTGTGTCTGTGTGTGTGTATGTATGTGCATAGGCGTAGGAGCCTAATTTGATTTGGGGGTGTTGTAACGAGTTGCCCGAAAAATATAACCAAACTTTTGTGCGCGCTCCAAGCGCGTTCAACATGTTAATGTGCATATCATATAGGCATTCATTGGTTCTACATCACATGTCAATTACATGCCAACATGCCAATAATATAAGTTTAACCATTAAAAAACACATTGCAAATTATTTTTCTTTCAGTGGGTGCCCGAAAAATTCTCAGCATATTGCCCGAATTTTCACAAAAAAAATTGGTTGGGGGCTGCAGCCCCCCAACCCCCCCCCCACCTCCTACGCCTATGTGTATGTGACACTTGTGTGTAAAAACGATAACTCAAAAAGTTAATGGTGGATTAACTTCATACTGGTATGTGGATCCGTCTTATTGAGTACAAGAAGCCTATTGTTTTCTCAGTAGTTCAATATTCAAACTTTGTGAACAAGATACATCATTCTTTAACTTCATACTTAGTATGTAGATCCAACTTGGTGAGTTGAAGAATCCTATTGAAATTGGTAGAGGTGAAAGGTCACATGAGGTCAACAGGCATCAAATGCTGAAAACTATTTAAGCATGAAAACTCCAAAATTGAAGCTATATTTAATCTGTGAATTCTGCAAGGGTGTGACTTTCTTTTGGTGAACATAGTTTGGTTAAAATTCAGTTCAGTTTAGTTCTGTGAAGGGGCTCTATAGGCTTTCAACGAAACTTACTGGGCATCCAGGTAATGAAATCTGCTTCATAGTGCAATACTCTTGCTTTAAACATGCAATTAAACCTCTTATCAGTTTTCAGCCTCTAAGCTTCAATGGGCAAATGGGCACAGACTGGCTCAAGGGGTCAAAAGGTTATCTAACATTGTGGAATACATGGCCATTTTCTCATAACTATTTCACAGTATATAAACAATGTCTTGTAACTCTGAATAACTATTTAAAGGGATTCGCAAGCTCAAAGTTGATAAAATATGTCTATATTTCACATATGAAGACTGTTTATTCTGAATATTGAAACATTTTGGTTTAAAATTCTATATTGTAAAATCCTTATTCAATGACATGGTTGATGCCCACAAGTGTTTGATACAAATCTTTTCTGGTTCTCACTTAATTCTTGGACAAAGTTAACTCACTTGCTCTAAATATATAAGTTTGATAGGTATTTGAAGTTTGAGCAAACTGATGGCAAGGAATCACAAAGCTAGCTGACTTTTTGGTTCCTTGAACTATTCTTGCCACCTGGTGTCCAGCAGGCAAGAGCATACCCCACCAACTCCCTCATCTGTCTTCCTCCTTCCCACCTGACAGCTATCCTCTCCTTTTTCCTACAGGTGTACCTGAGTAAATTTTTAATGATAGTCCGGTCATTCGAGACGACCAAAGTTCTCTTTGGACAACCAAAATCAGTGGAGGTTGTCCAGCAGATGACTAGTGGTTGACCTCAAATTCAGATTGCATTTTAAAGTTTATGTACCCCAAACTAGGTAAACTGATAAATTGCTATCACCCCCAAAGTACATGTTCTATTCACCAACCTACGGTACACATGTCTCCTACAGTGTACATATTGGCCATGGTTATTTGCTATATCTTTAATGACAATGAAATTTGCTGTTCAGACGAAAAAAATAATTAAGGCCCGGTTTTCCGAAGGACAACCAGAAAGAATCCTTAAAAATTGTCCCTGAGTATATTAGGGAGGGTTGGTGTAGACTGTATATTGGGTTTACCACTACATACTGTATACTGTACTATATTACAATGTGCCTTCTTATTTATTTTCTCTCCAGATGTTTTACACTCAAGTTTTTCATTATGCAGTGAGGGAGGCTTGCATCAGTTTTATGTCACATCATCGTGAGCAATTTGAACCTGTAAGTTACTTTGTATAAATTTTTAAGTGTGGTCCTTAGCTCTGCAATATGAGCCTCCATTTTAATATTGCATAAATATTATAATACATACTGTAAATCTCAGAGTTTTAGAATTTAAGAGTACCAATCTGCCTAAATTAATTAATATCTAGCAGATATTTTCTTCTGTTTATTTTACTTGTATATTTTCAAATCTCTTTTCAAACTTCAAGTTCTTTGATTTATTCCATTTCACAGTTTATCACAGGATCTTTTGATCACTACCTTTATCACTTAAAGAACCCCAAGGTAAGTTTCATTAAACTTGGCATGGAGGTTAACCTGTTTATTTGTAAGTCATTTCAGGCATATCAAAACCACTGGACCAAGTCTCCTGTTCCCCCATATCAGTGCAACTGTGCTCTCAATTCCAGATATTTCATTTTCGTTAATCATATTAATAATTTTTTTGCTTGCTTCCTTGTCAAGAGAATTAAACAGAAAAGTCAAGGTAAATAAGTCTATCAGCCCATCAAACAAAATCTAGGCAAAATCCTGTGCAGGTCAGAACTTGTAATAAAGCAGAATTTGGCTTAAGTTGATTGGATTGCAATTTGCGGGTATTGTGTTGCCGTTTCCTTCTTTTTCTTTACTCTTGTTTGAAATAGTCTTTCAATTCAATTTCAAAATACATGGCGCTTCTGATTCTATGCAGAATTATTAAAACTTGTTGCATGCATAAGACTTGTTATCACCTCAAAAGTATAGCCAGACATTCTTACAGCTATTGTTTTAGTGTAAATCACCTCACAAATTTTTCTCCATGAATTAAATTGTCAATACAAAGAGAGAAAAGAAGGAAAACAGGGTAAAAATTTTAAAATGTTGAAACAGTTACATGAACAAAAGTACTTGAAGCCAAATATCCTCACCACGGTAACCACTAAGCACTGCATATATACTATATATATCCATTCAATAATCCATACCTACTACTGAATCTGGAGCACTGCAATATGGATATATTAACTAGTTTTCTTAAACTTTATAAATGATGATAACTTTTTGTTTTCAATGTTTTCTACAGGAATGGGCTGGTCAAGTTGAAATAAGTGCATTGTCTCTCTTATACAAGTAAGTATTAATTCCATTAACATATTTTCAAATTATGTACAGCCAATTTCAATGTACCGTATTATGCTATGCCCAGGGAAAAATAAATATTATAAGCAGATATAAACTAATTGTAATTTTTATTTTCATTATATTCCATCCTAAGAGTGCTGATGTCAAGTAACCAAATAACTCCACAAATTGCTTGAACAAATTTCAGCATACTGTAGTCTCATATAAAAACTTCTTTCTATTTCTTTTTTATTACTAAACCCCTTACTGTACCCCCGTTGTTTGTCATATATGCAAATGTCTTTGTATTTAATTTAAGTTGCATATACGGTATTGTTTATATTTGATTAAATCTACAGGAAATGTAAGTTATGTGTCCATACAGTACAAACATATCACATTTGCGTCTTGAATGTTTACTCACGTACCATTTATTGTGCGATACATATACCTGCAAAAATATAAAATAGGTGAATCAAACTAACCTAAAGGACAGCTGGATTATTTTGTGATTTGGTTTTTGGTCTGCTTGGTCTACCTGTTGCACTGTGCAAACAAAGTGAACTAATACACAATGTTCACTGCATGTGGTTTCCAAAAGATAGGGAAGTAAGGACTGAGTTATGAGTCCACATGGATACTCATATTGTGTGAGTGCTTTGTCACAGTAGTAATTATCAAGAAAAAAAAACTAGTAATTTTAAGATTAGTTAAAGTAAGTCATGGAGAATGGTTCAATCTACTTCACAATCAGTTTGCTTTTTGCTGTTTCTAGTGTTTATTTAGATGAAGTATGCATTTTTAGTATTAATATACGTTGACTAAACACTTGTAAATGTTCTTAACACTTGCTTTGCATAACTGATCATCTTGTTGTAATTGTCTGTATCAGCTCCTGGTTCCCCTAAAGCACATTTTGTGAAGCTGACTTTTCCAATTCTTGTTCGTTACACACTCTCTTTCTGGTCAGAATACAGTTCTTTGCATGAAATGTAATGTTGACAGTCACATAGGGAAAAACTTGATTTGGTTGGTGTGTTCCTAATGCCAGTGCTTAATCCTTACAAAATGGTAATGGATTGTGAGGTGTTTAATTTAATTAGAAGAATAGAGGAATTAGAAATGCATTTTAATATTTTGTAAACACATATGAAGAATTGCAAAGAAAAGAATCCGTTATGTTGAAATAAAAACACTGAGTTTTTGGCAGTTGTTGATGTGACATAAAGTACTGCAGTAGTAACTCTTTGTTTTTGGAAAATGTTAACATTTGTCATAGATCTACAAATAAGGGGTTGTGATGTGAACAACAGGAGTGCAACCACCATTTTGTACTGGGATGGGGGGGGGGGAGGGATAAAATGATAAATCTTGCAGTGTAGAGGTGTCCCTTGATTCCCTTCCCTTTGAGAAATTTCTGTAAATGAAGGTGCTCAGATGCAAAATGGATGGGAAAGATATTGGCGAATTTCAAACTGTTAAGGGGTGTACCGTATATTTATGTTATATATTTATGAACTGAACACTAGGATTTTTTGTAATATGCTGTTTGGCAGTAGTGGTAAGGCTCCCACTGTTTTTTTTTTCTGGGGGAGGGGGGAAGCTTTAGCCCCCAGAAGCATACATGGTTGTGCCCCTGGTGAAGAAATCTTGGTAATTATTTAGTCAGTTTTCATCCTGTTCTGAACAAAAGTTGGTTCAGTCAAAATGTTGCAAAATACTGACCAACATGAAATGTAAAATTCTAGATGTAATATACTTGTACTTAGAAGAAGAATTGTGGCTATTTTATTAATTTTTTGATTTTGTAATTTATCAGAGGATGCAACAGATTTTATTTTGTTCTTGACCAGAAAGCTTTCTATTCTCTTGCAGGAGGGATTTTCTTATCTATCAGTTTCCAGGAAAACCGCCATCAGACGTCACACAGAACGGATTTGATAAAAGGATAATGCTTTGCTTTTCACATGGAAATCACTATGATAGTGTTTTCACAAAGACATTTCAGCAGAATGCTGGTGTATGCCAAGGTAAGTCATGACTATGCATGTGAATTCTGCATATGCATATTAACTTCTGCATGATTTATGGCTTATGAATATGCATGTTATTGTCCACTTAGCTCACAAACCTCACTAATCTCTGTGTACACAAGCAGTTTGCCTAAAATTTAGAGATCAAAAGTTTCTTTTTCCTGTGAATGTAGAGCCATTGTGAGAAACATTATTGTTAAAGGATGCACAAACCCAACCATATTGGATCATGTGATTAAGATGACTCATGTAAAAACTTCCCATAACAACTAATTTGTTATGTTTTCTTTATTTATTGCATTGTTCATTGTTTGAAGTGGACGGGTTTTGCAAATGTTGACCCAAAACTAAGGAATCGTTTAACACGACCTAATGATGACAATGGCTTCAGTGTCAACACTTTTTACATTCTACATATGTACAGAAAAAAAATGAAGTCTGTATGTATTTTAAATCCTCCTGCAAGCAGGAACTCGCGAAGAAGTTACCATTGGCTTATCAAAGCCGCAAGCTGACCGAAGACAGTCTCTTAGATTCATATTTAACGTCCATGATTATGAATTGTCAATTGTCAACAACTCTGTAACTGGACGACA
>KN887324.1:41359-51456 GCA_000934455.1 Apostichopus parvimensis | reverse complement strand
TTTCCAGGAAAACCGCCATCAGACGTCACACAGAACGGATTTGATAAAAGGATAATGCTTTGCTTTTCACATGGAAATCACTATGATAGTGTTTTTACAAAGACATTTCAGCAGAATGCTGGTGTATGCCAAGGTAACTAATGACTATGCATGTAAATCCTGCATATGCATGATAACTTCTGCATGATTTATGGCTTATGAATATGCATGTATTGTCCACTTAGGTCACAAACCTCACCAATCTCTAAGTGGGCAAGCAGTTAGAGATCAAAAGTTTCTTTTTCCTGTGAATGTAGAGCTATTGTAAGAAACATTAAGATGTGAAACATGTGATAAAGATGACTCATGTAAAAACTTCCAATAACGAAAGAACTATGTATGTATTTGAAATCCTCCTGCAAGCAGGAACTCGCGAAAAGCCATCATTGGCCTATCAAAGCTGCAAGCTGACCGAAGTCGGTCTCTTAGATTCATATTTAACGTCCATGATTATGAATTGTCAATTGTCAATAACTCTGTAACTGGATGACATACATTAATCTTGGAGTGACTCGAACTCGGGACCTTATGATTGAAAGGCACCGTAAAAGTAAAAGTAAAAGGTTTCAGTTCCTAGTGGCACTATGACATCACAGATTCACAAAATGACAGCTCTCAGACATGACTTGTATTCTTCAAAATGAAACAAGAGTCTCCTTAGCTGTTTGGGGGAATTCTTCTTCACACAACATATAAGCCAAAGATGATTTTTGAGTTTGTGTCTCCTTGCACTTCATCATTGGTGTGTTTCTGTTTGAGATGGAGCATTTTATTATCATTAAATGGATAATTATGGTGGGAAGCAATTGGACACTTTCAGGAACAACAAAAACAACTCTATACTGTTAGATTGAAACTCCATATCAATAGTTTGTTCAAAACTCTAGATATGATTATTTGAAGATAATTTAGTTTTTGCCTGATAAACTCTAATTACTTTACAAATTGGAACATTGTAGGTTGACTGTAATGTCATAATGCATGTTTTTGAAACACTTTACTTCCTTTTATAGTCTTGTTTGTTTATTTGTCCTTGATTCATATTGTCGTTATCGTCGTCGTGGGAGTGTGAATTTCAAGGCGTTTTTACGATTTATAATAATTTTTACTGAATATTGTTTTCTTCTGTGGGTAAGTGAATTAGCCAAGACATTTTGAACTCATTTGCCATGATGATGTCACTCCCTCTGCTTCTGCCAGATACATTCAATGTGTTATCAAACTTTGGTTTATGTATACTTATAAAGCAGAAAAACTATGGCATGAAAATAGTAAAGTATGTTCAAGCAATTTGTGGAGTTATTTGGTTACTTGACATCAGCACTCTTAGGATGGAATATAATGAAAATAAAAATTACAATTAGTTTATATCTGCTTATATAAAATTGAAACATTTAACTTTTACCACAAGAGTATTCCTGTTGTGATCATCTAACTGTAGCTACAAGTAGAAACTTCTAACTATTAAGGAAAATTAGTAAACATTTTTATAAGCATTATCTTCTTTATCCCTTCCTGGATTCCATGACTTGTATGTTGCACAACTTGTTACCAGAATGTTTTCATGTTCTCTGCTGTTTCTTTCTGTTTACTTAATACAGCTGTACTCTATGAGATTTTATATAAAGAAGTCTTTAAGGTGCCGAGAGAAGCTGATCAGGCAGTAGACATACTGAGGGAATCAGCATCTGAACCTGCTGAAATGGTAAATAACAAAATCTTATCAGGATAGTAGAAGATGGAGGAGGGAAGGGGGTGGGGTGGAAATGCATAATCTTAGATTGTCTTATTGCAGCCATCCCAAACCTTAACAGTTTCCCAGAATGTTTAATACTTTCTGCTATCACTTTCTTTCATTTTGATATAACAAAAAAAAAATCATATTTGATCTTGCTTTTTTCCATTATCAATACTTAAACATATGCTCTATTAGTAACCTTTTGAAAATGTGTCTTAAAGGTATGTGCAATTGACCATAAATAGTTTTTAACTTGATCATTTGGTTTGGATGTTGAGCATTGATAACATTTTTAAGCTCATTCTTAATTTCAAGTTACTAAAACTGCTGTGTATTTACTCCAGCTAAATGCAGAGTTTTATATACAGAACATCACATAACAGACAAACAAGCAACATCATATATATGTATCTTTCAAAGAAATCTATATCTGCCAGAGACTTTACTATTTAATATAAAAACGGCAAATTAAACAAGAATGCAATGTTACTGCTAATCCTCTGTAATCAAATGCTTTCTGTTTCTTTGCACTGCTCACTTTCATACCTTCATATATTTAGGGAAATTCCCACCTCTTTCATGTCAGCTGGAAGTGGAGACTGATTAGTTCTGCTGTCTTTATCTAAACTAAAGCGAAAGTGATATCACATGTGTGCGTTGATATTAGTTTCAAAGATACGTACACCTCGAATAACTTCGTAGTTCTGATATGTTTAACCTTCTCAGGATGACAGGCTGAAGAAAAGACCACCCCTTCCATATCGAGTGGCAAAAGCACTAGATCCAGAGATGTATCGAAATGTTGAATTTGATTCATGGAACGAAAACAAGAAAGGTAAAGGTTATATTTTCATGAAAACTCATTTTAAAGTTAATCATTTTACGGGATTCAAAAGAAAACGTGTCTTTGGATCTGATGTGATATTGTGGATCTAGAAGATACATAGCTAATGAGTCTAGTAGTATAACGTTTAACAATGGACTGGAAATATTCCTATGTAATGAATTAATCGTTCTTGAATGTTTCTAACATGAATATTTGCCACTGAAACTAATGATATACTATCAATTAATCTGAATTTAGTTACAGACTGGCACTTTGTTTGTCTGCTTTATCTAGAAGGCGAGTACTTTGCATCAGTTAGTGTAATCTGTTGTTTTCTGCAAAAACCTTGATTAGAATGCTTCTTGTCTAAAGGTAGTATATTTGCTTTTCTATGATTTTGTGAATTTCAGTTCTTTCTAGTGGTGGTTTCATGGTCTATCTGACTTTATTTTGCACAATTTCGTGGAAAATGAAAAGGGCAACATCTGATTAGAAATCTTTTTGCGGGTATGTGCGTTTGTACAGCTTGTATTGTATTTTTATAAAAATTTTGTATGTTTGGTAAAAGTAACAAATATATATATTTATTGCAATTTTATCAACAAAATACTTACAGATCAACAACAGCAAGACCTAATCCTGGCAAGAGGCTTACAATTTTCTCCAGGTGAAAAGTGCCAGGTCTCTGTAAGTATAATGATGCCGTTGTTCTATTTCTGTCCAAGTTTTTAGTCCTTGTCAGATGCAAAAATGAATCTTATGGGTTAGTGGTGGCATGTGGGTGTTTGAAAGGAATCAATGTGGTGATGATTGCATATATGTGTGTGTGTGTATGTGTGTGTACATGATAACTGAAAAGTATTAAATTGGTTAACTTATTACTATGTGTGTGTGTGTACAAACACCCTATTTTGGTGGTGGTCAAATGTCATTTGAGTTCGACATAGGTAAAAGTCTTGAAACATTGCAAGTATGACAACTCCAAAAGTAAAGCATGGATGACTTTATACATTGTAACATCTACTTGAGTGAATAAAAGAAAGGTATTGTTTTTAGGGGGGTCAATGAAAATTTGTGGTTGGTAGAGGTCAGATTCTGAAACCTTGTAGACATGATGATTCCAAAGGTTAAGCTTGAACTTCATACTTGATTTGTGAATTCACCTTAGAATAAGAATACTGTTTCTAATAGAGCTACAAAGCTTAACAGATATCACAGTCTGAAAACCTTTATATATACCCAGCAACTCCAACAAGTTAAACAATGAACCTTTTACTTGATATGTACCTTCACATAAAAGGTACAACGGTCAAAATTAGTCAAAATCTTATATCGGCATAGTTTGCATAAAACGTGTTCTCATATCTAAACTGTGGCACAGGGCAAGATTCCTATACCCCTCTCACGCAAAACAAATTTGGCGGAAACTTGTTCCTAATGTCCGTCTAAAAGTTTTCCCTCCTTCACTTCCCTGTCCCCATTCTTCCTTTCAATTGATGCTGATTGACATTTAGACTTTTCCTTTTAGCCAAACCAAGTGTTGGCCCCTGCCCATGTTAAATTCTCCCAATTTGTGAGCTTCAATAGGATGTAATAATTACCTTTTTATTATTTCTTAATTTAGAAGTACAACTTTTGTTCTCTTCATTTTCCCTTTGTAGATAAACTCAGACAACAACAAGAAGTTTTTTGAGGGTCATATTCAAGAGGTTGCACCAGGAAATGGATCTGTGACAGTGTTCATACAAGAAATTGGGGAAAAGTATGCATAGTCATTCCCCTCCATTTGTTTCATCTATTCAGAAACCATCTAAAGTAAAAATTTGCTGGAAAGAAAGGAATACCAAAGTTTTAGAGTTTGCTCAGTTCGTAACAACTTTATAGGAACATTTGACAGAATATGTGTATTTAATTATTCATGCTGTTTCTTTGGTTCTGAACCTTACTGTGTGAAAGAGTGTGTATGCATTTGTGTTAGACAGCACCCATCACAGTGTTTATTGAAGATGGAAGGACAGACTATATTGATTTTTATTTCACACTTTCTGCACCTTTTTAATAGATACTAAGAGTTGTTTTGTATTTCACTGCTTCTAAAACTTTGCTTTGAGAGAATGCACCTGCATAGCATATCAAACATAATCATACTCATTCACACATTGTTTTAATTTTGCGGATTGTTAGGTCTCTTTTGCCTCTCCTATGACATCTTACTTGTGTTGATAATTTGCTGTTCTTTACTCATGCCAAAGATATATACATGATAAAGACATAATGTTTTGCCTTATAATACTGTAGTGATGCACTAAATTGATATCATCAGGTCTAGAATTACATAATTTAACTCTCCAGGCCAAAAATAACAAATGCTCACTGGCATTTTCATGAATTACAACACACAGTAGTTACTGCACAGGCTTATGAGAGCACTAATATTTGCTGATTATACTAAGCACTAATACAGGGCTTATGTCAAGTAAAGATATCATGCCAATTCTTTGACTGCATTTATATTCTGAATGTCTACTGGCAGGAAAACCCTAGTGAATTTTGTCTACTGGCAAACGGTAAAACCCACTGGCATCTATCCAGTAAATACCCTGAATGTCAATGCCTGATCATTTGGATTATGTGTAATTCTAAGAACAAAATGTATATTAGATTTGTCCTTGCTTCTTGATGACTCCACAGGCGCACTGTACCTATGAGGAACATACGTCCTATTGTGAGCTTCCCTCACCAAGTGCCTATGAGACTACCCAGTGGAAACTCGTACAAGAATTTACCAGGTTACTATCAGAAGTATCCAGCAGATATAGGTAAAGACAAACATACCCTTTGTACTTTCATTTTAGCATTGAGTGTACAGTATACACAGTCATTTTGTTTCCTAGTAAATTGGCTCCGTTTATTTGATGAACTTTTGCTGCCAGACTCTGCTAATGATTAATTGGTTTGGCTTTCACATTTATAATCTGGTAATTATTATATTGTACACATCTAAAAGGAAACTGTGAAGTAGGCACATCCTAACTAGAATGTGTTACACAAAGAGAGGCGACTCTTTGGTTACGTCGACTCTACGATTTCGTCAAATGTGTAGATATTTATAGATGTATTGAAGACAAATGGCATCGTTACTTTCGTTTTAGTTTATAGTAGCTTTCTTGCGTTTGGTTTGGAATTTCACCAAACTGACAGAGTATTACTACAATAACTTGTGTAAACATTTGACGAGAAAAGAAGGAAACATTTATGCATATTATGATTTTTTATTTATTTCCGTATCTGTATTACAGAAGACAAAAATGTCATGACTTTTAATTGTTTAATGAGATTAGATTGAAAAGATGACACAAAAAGTGTTTTATGCATTATATCCATCCATCCAGGCAGCTATGAACTGCAAGGCTCTACCCTAGTCATGGTTATAAACTGTGCATATGGATTGATGTTTCACAGCCAAACCATATTTTATCCTAGTTTCAATATTGCTGTTAAAAAACTAAAAGTGAATACTGACATGAAAATAAATAAATAAAATTCAGTTGATTACAAAGGCGAGATCATTTATAGCCTTTTCAAGTTCCAAAGTCCTGGTAGATGGTAGCAGAGTTAACTAGGATTTTTAGAAACCTGAATTTGAAATGTTTATTATTATTCCCTATCCTTGTCAAGAAATGAAAGGAAAAAAAATGTTGAAGACATTGATTGTGTCCATTGCATAGTGATTTCATTTGTATAGCGTATAGATGAAAACGTTAACCTCAAATACTGCAAAATGTCAGCATCTTCTGAGGTGAAGTGTAGTCCTCCCAGTATCCCCCAACTTTCCACACAGGTCCAACCGATGCTGCTTTACACTCGGTTTGATACAACAGATTCCTTTTTTTTTGTCATTACAATAACAGATGGAATCAGACATAGAGAAAGAGTACCAAGAAGAGGAAAGCAGCCATTGCCTGCTATCCACCATTCTTTTCAGTCTGCCAATGGTTTGCCTTTTGAACAGCAGAACATTCCATACCCTCCTCATCCATCTGAATTGCAGTCAGGGAGAGTTAGACAAAGGATGCCAGCACCTCACAAGTAAGAGAATAACCCCACTTTACAACACCCCACCTCAAATCCCTTCATGTTCCTCCCCCACCCCCCACCCTCCAAAAAAAGAAACCTTTCAATATGATGGCAAATGAAAATACATGACAATCAATGACAAGATGTGAAGACAGCTCTGTACATTATTGAAATGAAACTTATCTAATAGTTATTAGTGTATGTTGTTCCTTAAAATAATACATGAGTGGTGAAACATTTAAGGATTCTGTCTATGTGATTTATTTATTTAAGTAACTTTGGATCATTTGTATCTTAGCAGAACTCACTTAAACAAAATAAACGAAATGAAACTTATCTAATAGTTATTAGTGTATGTTGTTCCTTAAAATAATACTAATACTTTCTTTAGTAGGTTAGTTTGATTCGATGCATCCTGTATTGTTAAAGTTTCATAAGTATAAGTTATTGCTATTTCATTGTATTGTTTTGTTTGTTGTTCTCTTTGCATATTGCCATATAATGTACAGAGCTTTTACTGGAGCTGTCTACACATCTTGTCATTGATTGTTTTACTTTAATATGACTGATAACGACATTTGACAAGTTTAAAATATTGCAATTGTAAAGAAAACAGTTCACTGGTTCAAAGTTCTTTGATCTTGCAAGCATTTACAACACAGTTTAGGACAAGAATAAAAATTCATGGGCTTTTAGCCAACTTGAAAGTGAAATATATTCACAACTATGTGTCACACAATATTAAACATTTTTGCAACTGTGTTTTCAGATGGATGGAAATTTAATTTCATTAAGTAGGCAGCAGACATCCCAAGATTCTAATAAGAAAGTTGCCAGTAAAGGTCAATATTTTCTAAAATGCTAATTTGGACATCACTTTCAAATTATTCTAGCAAACAGCTATCCCATTCCTGTTAAAACTGTACTTAAAATTTTATGCTTAAAGTACAATTTCAATAGGAATGGGATGGCAGTTTACTAGACTTGGAAGTGATGCCTAACCTTGTAGTTTTGAAAAGCATTGTAATCATTCTGGTCTGTGCTCTTGGTTGCAAACTTATCAGATCTAATGCTGTCTAAATTCATTATAAATTCTTCCTCAGTACTGTCTCTTTCGTTAAATTTGCAATAAAAATAGTATGAATTTTTTAATAATTAGGAAATCAGTTTTAATATGTGTCATTAAATCAACATATGAATTCTCCATATAGTTTCAAGAACCACAATGAGGCACATGTGACATTGACCATATCAAGCAAGGACATGTGATACATTCAAATTACAGACATATACCAAAATAAGGGAACATTGAAATTCCTCGTAAGACTTTAAAGTAATGGTCAAGTTTATAATTTCATGTGACTGGCAAATAGTCAAAATTACCCCCGTTTTGAGTCGAAATCAATGATTCCGATGTTCTTGATGATGTTTATATCTTATTTAGAATACAGGAACTTTTGAATGTTACTTTATGGAACTAACATAATTTCGTTTCAGGCAACAGCCACCTCGTTTTATGAATCGTAATGTGAATCAGAACGAACCATTCAGAGGAAGAGGGATGTCTAATAGGTAATGATACCAATTAAATATATATCAATTAAAAAATATATAATCAATTAAATAATAAAAATAAAATATATATCAATTAAATATAATACTGCAGGGTCAAAGAGGTAGAAATACTAGCTTTTATAGTATCTACTTCAGCATGCTCCAATTCCAAATATCAATATACCTTTATTTATACAAATTACAAAACAACCTGAATAATAGTGAGGTCATATTCCCACTTGTTGATCAAAGACATTTTGCTTCACTTGATTGAGGACTTGCAATTCTGACATAAAAATCTAGAGATTTGATTTTGTTTTGTTTTGCAGCTGTAGCTTTCCTTTTTTCTGGCTTATATTTTTAAGCACTTACACAGATTGCAAGTTTGAAAGTTCATAAAATAAGATGAGAATGATAATAAGATCAAAAGAAAGTCTCAAGAAAGTATTTCAGTCAGGTAGAAATTCATGCCCTTTAAATGTAAGCTGTGGTGCTCAATGTCTATTAAATGAATGAACTGAACATTACAATGTAAACAATGGATAACTGTACAAGATGATCGTGTTTTTTTTGTTGCAAATTACAATTTGAATAAACCTGTAAAGAAAAACATTGGGGTGTTATTGTAAAAATTTGTAAACTAATTTAAATAGTTCATCACATGTTGCTTCAAACGTTTTTTTTATCATTACTGTCGGAAAGATTTCAATGATTAAGAAAAGACACCTACATTTTATTCAGCAAATTAAATGTCAAATAGAAACTGGTTATTTCTAGAATATCATTCGATGCTGAAAAAGTTTTTGCCCATTATTATTTTATTAAACACATTCTCAAAGCATATAGGAAAATTAATATTTTCTTTTCTTTATCTTTTGAACTAAAACTTGAGTAGTCTAGGTAATGAATTTGTATGGAGTTTTATTATGAAATGTTTATCAATTTCCATGCAAACATGTTTTAACAAATGTGTCATAAAACAAAATATATTGTAAAACTCTTTACATTGCTTTATAATAATTGATAACAATTGTTGGACCAATTAGAGTCATTAATTCATGGAAGATGTCCTGTACAATATGTTCTGCTTTGTTGTTTGCTGTTTCATATCTAGAGATTCAATTGAGTTCATTATTGTTGTCTGTTGTAATAAACTGTTTAGACTATTTTCTGCTTCTAATTTTTACTGCAGAAGAGGGAAAGGGTATGACTATCACAGAAATAATAACCCTAACATGGATGACTCTCAAGACAATGAGTTAGAAAATCAAGAATTTCAAGAAGCCCTGAGGTATATTGAACTTGCTGAAAGGGACCAGATGTCTTTTCCTTCTCTACCAGTGAGTACACAGACCATTGTATCATCTAACAGATTTGTGATACGAGTACAACAACATGAGTACTAGTGCAAGTAGAATTTCCCTTGGTATGAGTATGAGTACAGCAGCGTGAGTACTAGTACAAGCAGAATTTCCATTGGTATGAGTATGAGTACAACAGCATGTACCAAAACAAGTAGAATTTCCCTTTGTATGAGTATGAGTACAACAACATGAGTACCAGTACTAGTAGAATTTCCCTTGGTATAAGTATGAGTACAGCAGCGTGAGTACTAGTACAAGCAGAATTTCCATTGGTATTAGTATGAGTTTAACAGCATGAGTACCATTACAAGTCAAATTTCCATTGGTATGAGTATGAGTACAACAGCATGTACCAAAACAAGTAGAATTTCCCTTGGTATGAGTATGAGTACAGCAGCGTGAGTACCATTACAAGTAGAATTTCCCTTGGTATGAGTATGAGTACAACAGCGTGAGTACCATTACAAGTAGAATTTCCCTTGGTATGAGTATGAGTACA
>KN887324.1:14888-27551 GCA_000934455.1 Apostichopus parvimensis | reverse complement strand
TATATCATAATACTTTGTTCTAAATTAGGAAACGTATGGGAATAATTAGATATATTTTTCACCTCTGCATGAAAGTTACTAAGAACTTGCTTTTGTAATTTTACCTAAGGTATATCCATGTGTCAGGCATAGCTTTTTTGTCAACTTTCCTAATTGAACTTTTTGTCCTTCTCAACCCATTAAAGGGTGTTTAAAAATTTATAGATTTTTGGGGGGCCTATACCCACAAATGATTTGTAAGGGTTTCCTGTTAACTTAGTTCTATACAGTTCAAACTTCAGCATAATTGGAAGATTTCCATTTTGATATATACAATACTAATATACAGTAGTTCAGTTCTTCCATATTTGTTTATCTATTAATTGATTAACAAGTTTAATTAGCTTTTACAATAATGAAGTTCAATGTTTTGTTGTTTCTTTGCTCTGAGTGGCGGTTAAGCTTTGAAGTAAATATTTCCAAATGCTCGCACTAAAGGTTAGAAAAGACAACAGATTAAAGTAAAAATGATAAAACAAATAAAAGAAAAACAAAATAAAACATGAAAGTAAAAAGCAATAAGAAGTTGACCAGTTTGTTCTTCATAGTTTCCAACAAAATGGTTGATTATATTAGCAAAGATTAATAAATTATTTAAAAAAGTGTGTGAATGAATCCCGCTGTCTCAATAATTTTCATGTGGTTATGTGAATAACTAAATTTATGTCAGTTGTAAAGTTCTGTAAGAAAATTAGTCCTTTAAATATAAGTCAGGATTGGATAGTGCATGTGGATGGTATTCAATTTAGCTGACTGGTATGAATGTAATTGTATACCTTAGAAATCGGAGGAAAAACAGTGTTTTTTCCCCCAAAATGCACTTTTATGTGATAAAGATTCCAAGTTTAGATAAACGCTGGTTTGTGTTTTAGAGAAGCTAAAAAAAGAGTGAATCGCTTATGGGGTAATGTTTGTTTAGGTCTATTCTAGTTTTCTGTTATTTCTTTCTTTTATGAACTTTTTATTAAAAGTGCCTTAATCCTATGGAGGGAGAGACTGTTCCTTTGTGATTCTTTAGAATTAATGAAGCAGTGTATCATCCTAATTTCAGAATGATTTATAAATAGTGGTTAAATTGATTTAAACTACATTTTCCTTTTTAATGATCAGAAGGTTTAATTGATAATATCATTATTTGGGTCATGCCCTTTTACTTTTTAACCAAGCAAAAGGATTGTTCTTAATTACATATCAAGTACTACATTGGCTTCAATTTCATTGTAAGTGGTAACTAATTCCACCATCTTGCTTTAGTAACAGTTTGTTATTTATTCCTCTAAAATTTCAGTTCCATGTGATTATTGAGGATGTTGAATTAGCTGGCACAAATGAGGCAAGTGTTAAAGAATGGTGTGATGGAGTGCTAAGGAAATTTAAAACTTAACCTTTTCAAGGGAAAATTGTAGGTTGTCTAGGCTGGTATCTACAGTGTGTAGTTAGTCTGTGATTACTATTGTAACTTTTATGTGTGTGTGTGAGCATTTACCTTCTCTCACATTTTCTTGCTATCTGTTTTCAAAATAAATCTTATGAATATTGTAGGAAAGTGACAATTATTATGCAGCTGAACATGGCAACGTTTTTTTTCTCGCAGAAAAATTCTCAATGTGGTGTTTTAAAAGTTATTGGTACATTTGATTGATTTTCCAAAAAAGATATATTAATGGAACTGGATTTGTTAGTTTTGGGCATACACACTTCCTAAGTAGACATATTAGAATATTTATTATTGTGGAGAATTTTTCTTATTTGGGGGGGGGGGGGGGGGGGTGGTTAAAGAGCTGTGTAATACTGGGAGGTTAAGGAAGCTGGTGTCATTCCTGAAACAGTAGAAATAGTTACCAATCTTTGTACTGGCAAGTTCTATGCCTCAGTGTGAGTATCACCTTAAACATGACTGCCAATGATGCTGTGTTTCTATGAATGTTGTTTTCTGCACACACAAAAACATCGAAAGATGGCAGTACAAAGAAGATAACTAGTTAAAAATTCATTATGTTTATACCAATGAAGAATTATTGTGTTACTTTACTGCTCTGCCTTGGATAAAGTAGAATGGGAAGAGGAAAGAGTACATGAACAATTAATGTAGTTGAAAAACAAGATGATAGTGGTTTATTGAGATTTTTTTTCCTTTTTTTTTGTAATATAGTTTGTTAATATGGTTAATTACTCATCAGCATGTTGTAATTCATTTGATTAATGGGTTTACTATAAAGCTTTTCAATAATAACCTCAATTTATTCAACATATATTTCATTAATTATGTTAGTATGTTATTTCTTCAACTTTTGTTACATATCCCAAAACACTTAAATCAAAAGCCCCCCAAAAAAGTAAAACAAAACTTAAAACATTTATGATTTTTTGAGATGCTATGTAGATTCTTGGTATTTGTTTTGAAACTTTAGTTTGGTAAAAAGGAAAAAAAGTAAAGTGTAGGTTTGATTAAAAAACAGGTGAAAAGTCTTAAAATACTATCATCATTTAAAGTTTGATTGACTCATTGATTGTAAGGTTTAATACTTGGATTGACCAAAAATGTATAAGAAAACAAAACAAAATTTCAAATTGATTACTTTTTATTTCAAGTAGGGAAGAAGAAGAATTTGATGGATATTAGTTTAGTGGTCCACTTACATCCATAAATAGCTTAGAGTTCACATTGCCTGCCATCTATGCTGAATGTCATGAAATGAACCGTGTCTAGCTGGATGCTAGGAGATGGATGTTTGACCTTGTCAAACTTCATAGTCTTTAAATTACTCATCAGCTTTACCAAAGGTTTGTAAATCTATCTATCGCTCTCAGAAAGAGATGTGGCTTGTATTGCATGTGAAACCACCTGTGAAATATTTTACTTATTTCTCTTTTCTTTTCATTGTTTTTCAAAAGTGTAAAGATTTTTGTCATGTTAAGAGTAGTTCTTTGTATCTATTTATTATCATTATTTACTTATTTTCTGATAACATGTAATGTTGCTTTTCGGATAAGTTGTTTGCATGTGGCAAATAAACTTGTTTATATGAAGTTCAACCTCTCCATTAACTTTTTTTGTAACCTAAGTTGTACTGCCTAAATACAATGACTGCTCTCCCTATTATCCGCTCCTCAACCTCTCCCTTCTCTACCTCTTGCCCTCATGGTTTTCAATTCTCTAATGGTATATAACTATAGAATTACACCTGTCAGATAGTTCCCACAATGTTCCCTCTCAAGAAATGCAATGTTGTACATAGCACCAGAACATCACATATTGGCCAAAATATTTCCCAGTGCCCTCCCGTTACTACAGTTTCACTTCACTATATACTTCTTGAAACTCATTTCAAAGCAAAACACCATCTTCCATAACTTTGTAGTTCATATAGTCCCATAGTGCGCATTTCTACCCCTGATTTGTTATTTGCAACCTCTCATTGCCCTACACCAGGCATCGTTCATTGAAGTTACTCTCAATCGCAAGGGACTCGATCCCAAATTTGTTGCAATGTCGAGTTCTTCGTCCCTACATTAACACCGTACATAATAGACTGTGTATCTGACCACGATATAATATTGTATATTTGTCACACAGGGCCTGCCATATTGCGTACGACTCTGGTCACCATGTACTTACGTTAAACTCGTTGCTTACGTATGTATGAGGAATGATATCAGGTACATGTACCATGGAGCTATAAACAGAAGGTTCACGTGTGCACACCTCTAGTACCAATTTGTAAGACCACTGAACTGTAATTAGAAACGAAATAATACTTAAAAATCATCCTTTGTCACTATCACCGATGGCGTCAGAGGGAGAATCAAAAAACAGAAAATTGTCGGTGGTCAGTATGTTTGATTTACCATTAGAGAACTAGTTTTTCGTGAAACTAGGTCCATACTACTAGTTACTACTTACTGTTGCCTGCGCTTTAGCCCAGGCTACAGGGGCTTATGTATAACGTGAGAGTTCCTTAGTTATAATATAAATATAACTAGCCTATAGACCTAGGCTAGACCTATTCCTAACTTAGAGGCTAACTTAAACCAAATCGTTTAGTCTATTATTAATTGTAGTGAACATATGTAAAGTTAGTCCTAGGCTAGTCTTACTCTCAATTTCAGGCTATATAGACCTCGGCCTATCCTTTTCAATAGACCAGATATATTCAGTTGTGTGCCTGGGTTTGTGGCTGGACCCTAGGAGAAGTCCCCCGGGGAATGTGGATGTAGTGCCCCATGAGAGAATGATTGAATTGTGCACACTTTGGTGTGTGGGTGTGACAAGTTACCAATGACCAGGGTTAAGCTGTAAAGTCATGTGAGAGGGCCTTGGCCTTGAACAAGACTGTAAACTTTAAACAAGAACAACAAATAACATGCAAGCTTAACCAATGGAAAGATACATCAGAGGACCCTTGTGTTTAGTTGAAAAATCTACTCAATTGTAAAACTTGTGAATGTGCAAGCTAACCTAACATATCCTAGGCCCAATGTTAACGAATGTATTCTACTAGGCCTAAGCTTAGCAACATAATTTTGAATATATACACGTAACTTGGGCCATCCTGTTACATAAATACTGATTGACATTGAACCTATTTTTTTTTGTTTACGATCGAGAATTAAATTGTCTAAGTTTGATGGTTAGGACACTGCCAGACAAATGCAGTAGTGATTAATGCATCACTATTTCACCTGTCTGTTGGACAAATAACCAAAAATAAACAGAATAAGATGGAACTTCAGAAAGTATTGTATGCCTTACCAGTCACCAGGAGAGCTCAGTGTTCTGAGGAAAGTTAGTAAGGTGGCATTAGTTGCTGTGCAGTGTACTTTACATTGAAATGTTTCACCCTGCAACTCTGGTTTGTTTGATTATGACAATAATGTGTTTTTTTCTCTTATCTTACAATTTATTCAAAGAATTTCATATGATAGTATACCATATTTACAGAGATGGGCTTAATTTGTGTGATTGAGCCAAGTTTTTGGGAATGACTGAATGTACTGTACTGTATCTGTCCAATTTAATATGATGTCCAGTATACCAAATGGATGGGCGGAACTGTCTGTTCAACAGAACTCTTTCAGAAACCTTGGCCTTGAAAATTTATATGCACTTTATTACAGAAATAATGCCATTGACTTTCTTGCTCTTTCAAAACTGAACATCACAAGTAATGATATACCAACAGCAAATAGGGATGGAGCTTTTCAAATCATGTTGTTCAAAGCTTAGGAAAATGTTTCAACATGCAAGTGACAGTGTCAATTAAATGAATCTGAGTATTGACATGAAATGAGCTGTGTATCCTTTTCATTTGCTACATCTTGCATCCTTTGCTTCAAATTGATGACCAGTAACAACTCACACAGATGCAGAAGGGGTCCTCTAGGCCAAGCCTAAATAACTATATATGTATGTTATAATATCTGTGCTTGCTGTAATTTTTACACAACTTAATGTTTTTAACAGGTAACCTTCTAATTTGCCTCAATTTTCATATCTTTTTCTTTTGTTTCACCAGATCCAAGGTGAAAGTTCATCTGACACTGGTTTCTGGGGAGACAACAAAAGTTTGACCTTTGTACTTGAAGGGGAAGATCACACGCTTGGAAATGCTCTCCGATATATCATAATGAAGAAGTAAGTGCCAAGATGGAAATGGATTTCACTTTAGAACGTAATGAAGAAATTGTCATTTAGTGTTTGCTTTCAGTTGTGTACAGTATTGACATTCGGGAGAATCGTGTAAATGTAGTGGCATTAAAATGTTCCCATCAAACATGAAACTTTTCCAATGTTTTTTCAGAAATCATAATTTTCACCTATTCCCTTACAGAAATCTTAAGATTTGCACAATTTTTGTTTTTGTATGCACTTATCATTACTTGTAAAAGGTTTTTGACCTTATTGTATCCAAATATATTCAAATTGGCACAAGAATGTTACCAACAAAGATGTGGTAAAAATTTTTTTTTAAAAAAAACCAAAAATTTTTTGACTCGATTCCATCCGTCATCACTTATTTGAATTTTTATAAATTCCATGTGAACCTTGCAAGTGCGACTGGTAAGGCAGCTTTTTGCATTTAGTCGGCAAATTTTTTTTTACCAAGTGTTTACATAAAATAATGTTGCAGTTCAATATCAAACATACACAACTTAAAAATTGTTTTGCCAAATGAAAGGTAATGAGTGAATACAGTACCTATTTAATCTGAGTTCACAATGCTCCATTTCCAGAGCATTAAAAAAAAAGCTTTAATTCTGGCAAAACTGTATTCCTAGATTTAATTTCAAAGTTGGTTTATAAGAAGTATAAAAATGCCATATTATTTAAGATACTTTAACTCTTCTATTCTTTTTTCTTCCTTTTTTAAAGTTTATTTTTTAGGTCTTTAATGAGCTTAGAAAAGTATTCTCTTTTAATGTAAGCTAATCCTAGCTGTGCAGTCCCATTTTTGTACAAACAAACCAACTTTTCTTCTGTTCATTATTTTAGTCCAGATGTGGAATTTTGTGGTTACAATGTACCCCACCCGACAGAGAGCCGTATCAACTTTCGCATTCAAAGTAGAGGTAAGGTGGAGAAATTGTTGCCTTTGGTAGATTCCTTTTGTTTACCTGTGACAAGGACTTCTTTTTGTATCACTAATGTTTGTACACTACCCAGAGTTAACATGTAGTAAGCAAACACCTCAGTATTGAATTGATCAGTGTCTGCTGACCACATACAGTATTATAAAGGGATATTATGGTAGCAGTTATTTTATTATCTTAATGGGATATTATGGTAGCAGAAGTTTTATTATCTTAAAGTGATATTGTGGTAGCAGAAGTTTTATTATCTTAGACTTAAAGGGATATTATGGTGGCAAAAGTTGTACCAACTATCATTAATATAATTGTGGCATAATTGTATCATCTTAAAACGATACTACCGTGCGTGAGAAAGTTCACATAAGGTGTTGTGCTAAGTTCCTCAATAGTGATATTAAGGTGTTAATTGGACATCCAGACATAAACATTTTTATTTTTAGGTGTAAACATTTTGCGAGGGATTTCATGAGAAATTTGGCTTTTCTTGGTACATAGGGATCACCACCAAATAACGGCTGGATAGCTCAGTTGGTGGAGTGGTGGCCTTGTTACCTAGAGGTTCGCTGGTTTGAATCCCACTCTAGCCATATATTTCATTTGCTTTTTCTATATGTCAGGTTTGTATCAGGATGGGTTCTGATTTCTTGCAATGCCGTTGTTTTCTCTCCATTCTTTGATTAGGTCGGCCAGCTGTGGAAATTCTGAAGCAGGGTCTGCAAGATCTATCACAAACATGCGACCATGTTCTCTCAACATTCGATGTAAGTACAGTATTTATGTGACTTCTTCCTCATCTTCCTTTAACTTTCCTTGCCTAGTCTGTTCAAAAACTGTTTCGGTCAATGGTAAATCATAACACTTAAGTTCTCATATCAAAAATTTATGAAATTGAAATGCGTTCCAAAGTCTGTCTCAATACAAAGTCCTCAGTAGCTTCCACACCTTATACTTACCAGAGTGACCAGATGGTTCACTTACATCGCCTGCTGGGGGAGGGGGAGGGGGTTTGGAGGGAGGGAGGGTAGATACAATACGATGGAGGGCCCTGTTCGATTCTCTGGAGGGGATCCTTGATGGCAAAAACAGATATTTAATAGTAGAAACAGTGAGCAACTTGTGGATCCTTTTCTTCCTCTAAGTATTGGTAGGACGGGGTGGGGGGAGGGGGGGGGCTTACAGTTGCTTGACGGACGAACAGACTGGTATTTACTGAAATCCTTTGTGAGGCATACTTACTAGGAGGAAGGAGAGCCCTCCATTGTCTGTTAGGGGGGGGGGGGTGGAAGGGAGAGGAGAGAGAGAAGGCAAAAAATGTATATATTAAAAATGAAACGTAATCTGTGTATATATATTTATATAAGTTTTGAATACCTTTTACTATGGCTTTGTCAGATAAGAGTCATTCTTTAGTTCATAACAAATAAATTTGTAAGCAACTGTCCAGTTTTGGAAATTTATGAGTTCCTTTTTTTTCTTGTTGTTATTTTCATTCCTTTTCTTTTTCCTTCCTGTGTGTATTGAAGCAATCTGTGAAAGATTACAAAGGTGACTCAGAAAATAAAATGGAGACTGATTGATGACAACATGAGGAATGTGAAGCTGAATGGCAGATATTACACTAGGGGTGTAAATGGCAACTGTCAGAAGATCAATGTTAATGTCTGGAGTTAGAGAAAGGAAGCCTGGACGTTGGAAACACATTTGACATGAGGTCGAAAATGGACATGTTCAGTTTGCCTCAGTTTTTAACTTTATTCTTTAGCAAGTGATAACATATCTCGTTGAGAGATTTCATCAGACTTGTCTGGCTTTGAAACAGTCTCATCTCGTAGCCTGATAGAGGGGGTACATTGCGTTTAGTGTCACACTAGTAAGGAAGTTGAGGAATTAAATGTTCAGTGGTAAAGGTTGTACACTTGTGCAAGGTGTTTGACTGTGTGGATCAGTTCATGGCCTGAAAGTGAGAAACATGGTTGTGTAGGGTATTAAACTGTGTTATACATATGTGGCTGCACTGATAGCCACTGTAGTTGCAGTGTGTGACTGTTACATCGTAACCACTTTTTCCACACTAGTTTACTCTACAAAGCCTTGGCAAAAACAGCTTTAACTGAAACAAGGAAACATCAATTATGTATTATGAGGCACTTTCATGGATTATTTAACCAGCATTATACAGTGAAATCAATGCTCATGGATGTGAGTTATGGTAATTTTTCCTTGTTTTGAGCAGATTGAATCCTGACTTTAACAAGTATAATTCTATTTCTGGCAAAATCTATTCAAATCATGACTGCAATCACATAGTTGAAAGATATCTGAACTATATCTTGGTTACGGCTATCCTTGCCAAGAACAGTTATGTTCTTAGCGTCGCAAAGTCACCATAAACCATCCTATGGGTATTTGTATTGAGGGAATCTCAATGGTAGCTCTGTTACAGTGATCATCACATGTAGGAGAGAATACAGAAATGTATGTTGACTATATACCACAGTAATGATAGCTATATCCCATTGCAATGATAGCTCTATCCCATATTGATGATAGCTCTATCCTATAGTAATGATAGCTCTATACCACAGTAATGATAGACTGCTATCCTATAATAATGATATCTCTATCCCATAGTAAGATAGCTCTCCCATAGTTATCAACACAGGATAATACATGTTGATAATACAGTTCAGTAATGATAGCTCCATCCCATTGTCATAATAGCTCTATCCCATAGTAACTATAGCTCTATCCTATAGTTAGCAACACATGATAGTACATGTTGATAATATACCACAGTAATGGTAGCTCTATTCTCTACTTATCATTAGCAAAGACAAACATATGTAGAGGTGTCTGTTGATAATAAACTACAGTAATCTCTGCCCTAGTTATCATCAACAAAGACCAATATAGAGGGGTACTCTTTCGAACATTACATTAACAATGTTAACAATGTTATATGCAAGCAGTATCTCAAACGAGATAACCTATGAGTACTGTAAAGTCCTTTTAATGTCAGGACATGCCTCTTGGCTGTCTTTGTAATGGTACCGATAATCACACATTAAAGAAGGCAAAGAAAAAACAAGAAGACCGAGACATTCAATTGCATCTATATTTTCATCCAAAAACTTATCAGATGCAGGGAATTTGTCGAGGATCTCGAACAAATTTCCTAACAGAATCATCATTAAAAGCTTCACTGTGCAAGGAAGCAATGTTTTAAGAAAATGTTATGCATATCCATATTTACAGGTTTACTAATTGTAAATAAAATGTACACCTTACAGTATTTCATCCTGTTGTATCTCTTGCTTACCTTCAGTCTGACTCTGCTGTACATACAATATTAAATACAACAATAATAATAAGATTGTGCTAAGGCTAATATGCTGGAAAAACACCACACACTCGCACACACAAGAAAATGGTTCCTAGCTCTCCATGTTATTATCCACAGATGCATCCAGATATTTCTCTGATATCAGTTTTTTTTTTCTTAGAAATTAAATTTTGCTACTTTACCCTGCTCTACCCTACCTGTCTGAACTCTCTCAAAACAAGTTTCTAAGAAAAGACAAATCTTGGAGAAATTGTGGATGAAATTTACAAGTGTTAGTACTATTACGTTGTGAAATGTGAGGATAAACATATATTGCATGACGTACCTTGAATCTGTTGTTATGGATACGGTCTGTTAACTTTGCTAGCAATCAAAGAAAACAACTTGGAATGCCACTTTGGGCTAAAGCAAATGTATATGTTTGTTTCTGTCCCTGTTATTCTATCAATTTATTTCTATGGTTAATTTTAAAATATAAAGTTGATATATTCAAATTGTGCCACACTTTTTATAAAGACAAAAAATGGAGAACAAAATGATGAGGAAAATCCAAAATTCAACAGTTCTCTCTATTAGGTAAAATAGAGAATATTGATGGTTCCTTATATATATACCACATATGGCAGACATTGATAGGACCATGTTATGCTAACATTATGAGACAGATTCGTTATGACATTTAAGTACTCACATCACATGATGGTACATGTTGATCTCCAAACCTATTGGCAAACTTGATACACCCTAAGGTACACTTTAAATTGTAATCTTTTGCATCATCCTGATTAGGGATGAAACAGAATGTTCGCGGCATTTGAGATGGTTCAAGAGAAGTTGGCGTCACCAAATGTTTTTAAAAGTTTAGGCGACTCTTAACAAGTTCATGAACATGTTCCCATGGAGATAATACAGTAACATGAGTCAATGACTAAAGTCAGCCAAGACATGCACTGACTTGCCTGTTAGATGAAGTGATGTGTTAACAAATGTGCTGATAACCGTTAGTTCTGTTGCTGCATTAATTTGCTTAAAAATGTAATTGATCAGGAGATGGCTAATTAGCAGTATACAAGCTTCGGAAGAGATAATTAATTTAGCTACAGTGGCAGGTTTACAACTTACAACAAACACCTCACCTGACTCCTTAGCATTGATGACCTTAAGAGTAATCTCCCCATTACTTTTCCACTGGCACCTTTATTGTTTACATTTGACCCCATAACCTCATTAATATTCATAAGGTCAGTGCCACAAAAACTAGGGCACACCTCACTATAATACATCTACACAGTAAGTATGGCAAAGATCCATCACTCCGTTGTTGAGTTATTGCGGACCCAAGCAAGTGTCACAGACCAGACACACACGCACATATACATACATGACAACCTGACTGCATAGGTTCCTTTGCTTCCAGCAAGGAACCAAAAAAAAAGAAAAAACTAGAAGGAAAGAAAAAATTCATACCTCTTTTGTCAAAACACCAACGGAAGTCTCAATAAACATGATTTTAACCTTAAACATTAGCATGTCAAGGTGAAGCAGTATAGTAACTGCAAAAATACCCATGATTTAAAAATGTGTGAACAGGCTTCAAATTACAACATCAAGTCAAAGTGACTTTGTCGAATTTGGACAAAACTCAAAACAAAATACATAAATTTGAAATACCCATATTACAGTTATTGCCATCTATGTATCTTTCTGTAATGAGACTTCTGTCCATGACAACAGCTCATTCAGTCACTCAATAGGGATAGTATCAATGAACAATTGTTGGCTCAAAACTTCTTCTTTTTTCCGGGAAAATGGAATCAATTTTAGATTTGATTTGCTTTATAAGTTACTTAAAAAAATAAACAAACACCAGGAAAAACAAGTTAAAGAGAGCTGCATCATATATGGAACTTAAAGGGAGATTAGCACGACAGCTCAATATTTACTAAATTTAATGATTATTCTACAAAAAACCAAACGGCAACCCACCCTTATGGATATTTCTCATTGATTCCAAACCGTTACATTACTACCACGATTGCACTATCTAACTTCTAGGGTAAATACGAAATACAATTTACTGACTTGGACAAGGAAATATAATATTGTCACCAACAAGAATGAATTACAAATCACTGCACGGAGAAAGCTTCTTTATAATCAACAATTATTCTATACTCAACATGGATTTTTATAGGTACTATAAGATACCACCCCTACCTCCCCCCCCCCCCTCGTCCATCCCTACAGGTATACATTTCCAAGATGGTGTGACCCTTCAGACAATCATGGAGCAGTAAATTTGAGCAAACAATTCAACATAGGGAAATACACTGGGCATGGCAGTAAAATATTTCTTAATGTTTCAATACAAAAGACAACTACTCTGCTATCTATGTGAAATGGTGATGTCAATGGGTAGGCTTGTTTTCTCTTAATCTTTACTAAGATAACAGGAGAACCGCTTCCTTTAAGTTGCTGAAAGAAATCTGACTTCTGGCTTAAATTACTTTTACACTGGCATTATATGGAAGAACATTAGAAATGAGGGGGAAAAAAAACACACTGAATAAGATACAAAACAATGGCCAACAGCATTTTCACATTTTTTTTGTTTAAATACACTCTCCTTTAAAATATAAAAGTCATGTGCTGTGCAGATATCATTCAAATGCATACATTTCTGTTAGCTG